>JAVYIG010010421.1:27500-69335 GCA_035222895.1 Strongylocentrotus droebachiensis | reverse complement strand
TCGATACTTCTTCGGGGGGGGGGGGGGGGGGGGTAAGAGCATTTCAATCTGTAGGTTATACTCACGCCAACTATAGCGAACGGAAACCGCTGCCAAAACCGCTGTCCATCGAAAATTAAATCTCAACTTTTGCACTCCCACTGAGTGAGGTTAGATGGCTGAGGGAGGTGATCCTGGATGCTCTGTTGTTCTTGTTTAAAACAGGAATTGACAAGAGGTGATAGAATCTACATGCACTTGTCATATACTTTCTCCTTGAACCTAAATCATCTCACCTCCAAGGTTCAACGAACAAGATCCTTACAAAGAATCGATGAAAAGAAAGGAAAACTGAGATGAAATCACGAAATATGCCTTCGGGTGTGATAACCCTTTACATCTGTCAGAAGTATGACGACTCTCTGATGGGATCATCTTCACCTAGCAGACAGATAAACCAGACATGTCGCTGCCAATTTGACACGATGTGATCATAATGGATGATATTACATTAAATGTGATGCCACTTATTACCATCATTTCCATTGAAAATGTTATTGTCTCGTTTTGTCTGCTTTTCTTTTTAGCGTCTGTCATGACTCCAGTTGTTTCATTCATGTTAACCAGCTGAGAAAGCGTTAGTTCGTTTTTCACTCTGCAACCACGAATTTGAAGTGAAAAAACGGCATACTCTTAGGAAAAGACAGTCTTTACATGGGTCTTCATAGGCGCCGGAAGTGGGGGGGGGCAGGGGGGCAGTTGCCCCCCCCCCCAGTCAAAAGAGTGGGGGGGGGGGCAAAACGCATTTTTGCCCCCCCCCCAAAAAAAAAACGCCCCCCCCTCCCCCCCCCCCCAAAAAAAAAGAAGTAAAGGAGTAAACATGGTTTGTATTTTTTTATCCAAAAGAACGTAACAATAATAAAAACCTGAATTAAATCACATATACAATTCCATTCAAAGAAAAAAGAAAGTTCACAGTAATTAAATTTCATAAACATTGCGCATGCCACCTATACGGTATTTATCAATGGAGGTCTCTATAATAGCGATACGCGCATATCGTGGACATATTGTGCGAGAATGGGAAAGCGTGTCCGTTTTTTTGTTAAAGGGGTGAGAAGACATGAGCCCCTGAACAATGGCGTACTGATGGGGGGGGGGGGGGTTGATGTATTTCTTATTCGAAACAAGTGATTTACAAAATAATGTTGATGTTGAGACATGATTTTCCGGCATTTTTTCTCCATTTTTTTTGTAAGTCATACCTTTTTATGCGTTTGTTGGAAAATAAGAAATTCCCAAATTACAGTCAGGCGAAATACGTTTATTTAGAAGCCTTTATGTCATGGTCTGCAAAGTGGCTGGGCTCGAGCCCCCCCCCCCCCCCCCCCTCCTTTTTGAAAAAGTATGTTAAAGAGAAAAAGAAAAGAAAGAAAGACGGAGAAAAAAATAAGTGACCTGCAAATGTCACAAATAAGGTACATAAAATTCTCATCTGACCGTTATTAAATGCTTAAAACCCCAGAGCTTACGGGGGCTCCGCCCCCGCACCCCACCAAGGGACCTAAGGCGGGCCCCTGGATGCTCATCTGACCGTAATTAAATACCTAAAACCCCTGAGCTTCCGGGGGCTCTGCCCCCTGGACCCCACCAAGGGCCCTAAGGCGGGCCCCTGGATGCTCATCTGACCGTAATTAAATACCTAAGACCCCTGAGCTTCCGGGGGCTCTGCCCCCTGGACCCCACCAAGGGCCCTAAGGCAGGCCCTGGATGCTCATCTGACCGTAATTAAATACCTAAAACCTCTGAGCTTCTGGGGCTCTCCCCCCCCCCCCCCCCCTTGGAACACGTCAGTTGCCTTACAGAGGGCCCCTGGATGCTCATCTAACCGTAATTAAATACCTAAAACCCCTGAGCTTCCGGGGGCTCAGCCCCTTGACCCCCTGCCGAGGCTCATGCCCTGGACCCCACGCCAATTTACGCTATACCTGATCGATAATACTCCACTTTGAAAAACGTTCCGCGGGACCTGCATGTAACATGTAAGACTGGTGGTGTTGAAGATTTTTTGTCTGCCCCCCCCCCCCCTTCTGAACTTTTTTTCGCATTACGTCACTGCCCCTGGAATGTGAGCCCCCCTGGAATGTTTGCCCTCCCCCCCCCCCCCCCCCCCAACCCCAAACTGCTTCCGGCGCGCCTGTGGGTCTTCATTAATTTCTGTGATATCCAATCTATACAAAAATCCCCATAATGCAATCCATTTTTTCTCTGTTGTCGGGATGACATTAAAAAAAGTATTTTGTAACTATTAGATACAAACAAACAAAAGCAGTTACTCTACTTGCTCTAAACTTCTATACCTTTCACTAGGCCATCTACATACTAGCGAATTTGAATGAGGAGCAAGGCGGCAGTTTTTCCTCCTGAAAGATTCCTGTCCAGGAAAAAGCAACGCAGACATTTTCCCTCAAATAGTTAGCAGATAAGTCTTAGTAAATACTCCCCAGGGAGTGGAGAATGTGCATACATTGTGTGCGGGTAATCCTGAATCCGATGACCGGAGTCAAGAAACTCACAATATAGAGAGATAATCTTTAATATAGACTTAAATTTGTTTTCTATCAAACTCTGAGCACTTTGGGCGATACCCTCACCTCCAGAAAAAAGGCATCAGAGAGTAATGTCTTTACTTAAAGCCCCCCTAAAGTATTGGGAGCCCCCAAAATTTTATGGCAAAATTTCAGTTAAATTGTATCATAATGTGAAAGAGGATGTCAATTAAGACACATTTCTGCAAGGATTTTCCCCAAAAAATGTGTTTGAAGTCAAATATTGATGAAATAATACAAAATTTAGGTTTCCTGCATGCGTACAACGGGAAACCAAAATTATGTATTCTTTTATCAGTATTTGTCTACAAACACAACTTTTTTTTTTTTTGGGGGGGGGATCTTTACAAAAGTGTCTTAATTGACATTCTCTTTCACATTAATATGATAGCATTTCAGTAACATTTTGCCATCAAATTTGGGCTCTCAACGCTTTTAGAGGGGCTTTAAAATATATGGATCACAATTAGTTGAGATGAGCCGCCAAGGCCTGGGTACGCCACTGTACCAATATGCTATTATGTTGCATCATACTATACAGAGAAACGTTTGGGCCAGGATCGTTTCAGAACAGCGGTAACATTTCTTGTTTCATTTTCACTTGACACACTACGATGACACTTCAGGATATATTCGTGTTTCAATTCAAACTTCAGTGTTTATATTCTCCTTGCACCCCGTCATAGAAACCCTTTTGTCCGAACCGAACTGTATCGGATATCTGATATTCGACTGTCGAACCGAGGAAACAATGTCAGCGTTGTGAGTTGGGTGTCACCTACTTAATTGCAACTATTATTATCCTTCTTTGTCGTTGTGTTTTTATCAAACCCCATCGTCTTATTCGTCAGTTTTAGATTGGGTTTGTCTGTGCAAATTTTCTTACCGTTTATTGTCCTCCGTGAAAGTTGAAGAACTTACAGTAAACACTTTCTTTCCTCATAATTATTCTGGCAGATTCGATACTCACAAATACCAGTATCACGTTCTTTCTTGTAATGCTTTGCACTGAATTTTTATCTAAAATTTGACAGCAAAACAGTGAACTCGTTTTTATGATTTGATGACACACAACCGGCCTATGCGACGGTGGTAAGTATGCTAATTAATCTGCTCCGTATGATTCTTTAGAGTGTCTGGATCTTGACTAAAACCTTTACAAATATCGGATATTGTTCGTTTTGAGCCTGTAGTGTATTAACTATCATCATTTACACCGAGTTAACGCCCTTCTGGATCCCAACAGACGATATAATATTGCGATCATCGTATAAAAGTTTAAAACTAAAAGTCATCTATGACGTAGGGTGAGAGTAAATTGAGATAGAATAGAGTTGTTGAATTAGGAGAGCTGCATTCCTGTAGCTCTCGACCACTCTGCGGGGGATAACGATGATGAATTGGAGTGACATCTCTTGTTGAGAGAAGATGAAAGTGAAGAGTCAGGAGTACATGGGAGTACAAGAGATCAGATATCCATCTCGTCCTCAACTTGGAAGTTTGGCTTTGGGTCAGTTCGGAAAGAGAATGCTTCATGTCACATCATGGTATTCTCTGATCCTGTGATCAGTGTGTCTTCATCGGCTGGTAATGGTGTATTGAAATATTCCTCGTTATAAAACATTTACAGTTAACGTCACCAAAGCTCATCGTCATCCTATAGCTGGTCGTCATCAAAGCTCTTCGCCATAAGAGCTCCTCGTTATCAAAGTTTGTCGTTGTTATATTTCATTTTATTGAAGCTCTTCGTTATCATTATCTCGCCACACCATGCTCGTAAAAATGATCAAAGCTCGTCGACATCATAACTTGTCATCAGTATAAATTGTCGTCATCAAAACTGCTCGTCATCATAAATCGTGGTACTTATCATACTTTCGTGAATCGTGGCATATTCGCTTTGGATGTTTTTGCATCATAAAAGCAACATCGTCTATATTTCTGTCTTAATGAAGTATTTGGAAGGATTACTACTCTGTAGAATCGTTTCTCAAGATTAAAGAATGCAATCATTTTCCTGAAGCAGTGATCAGAATGTTTTGATTTAAAATATTTTGATATTTTACGAAATGAAGAGTACAGTGATAAAAGAGAATCTGTGGTGCACCTTTGTAGAGGTATTTTTTAACGCTGTCAGTTTCAATAATGTTAGATTGATCCAAGGATTTCTAACTATATTTGTGATGAGATATTACTAGAACACGGAAGTGACATTGAAAGGCTGCATAATATTGAATGATTAGTCATACCGTGGAAACAGATAGAAAAGAACCAATTTTATCCCAATTCGAAATTCATCTTGTTGACATAACTATGTCGCCTTTTCATTATAAAAATAGACGTTTTGTCTTCATAGTATGCGACTAGTCTGAGTAGTACAACAGGTACATAATCCTTTAAGGTGATAATCGAACAATACAGCGCAATGTGAGATCTAACGGCACCGACCTGTTCGAACCACACACCTGACTATCAGATGTTGGGAAGGCTTTCGGACCTGTTTCTAACATAAGCGTGTCAATAATGCATAAAGTAATGCATGAGATTACAAATAATACTTACTTAGCCCGTCTCATTTGTATAGGAGTCTGAATATTCTCATATCATATGGACCTGGTTTTTGTATGTTCACTGGATCTACGGCAAAAAAAATGTGTAAATGACAATGAATATATATTAATAATAATAATAATAATTAAACATTTGTATATAGCGCATAACACATAGGCAAAATTGCATGTCTCTAAGCACTTTAAGAAAAGATAAGAAAAATGCACGGAGTTCATGATTCTGATTATTTATGAAGTGGTGAAGAGATACGTTTTCAGAGAATTGATAAAGGTTTTATAGGATCCTGTGCTTTTCAGAAGTACAGAAATGAAGAAAACCTCAGCCCTTGAACGGCATGACCCCCCTACCCCAAGAAGAAAAAAAATCAGAGTATCTTTCTTCACTCATGCAGGCATAATATGGGTTGTAAAGCTGGTTGATCGACAGGAAAGGGTGCACCGTTGGTCAAGCCAGTTCAGGGATCCAGTTGTACACATTCTAAACCGTATTTATCATGCGTCCGAATAACCATTCAGAATGACCAATCGATATTGTTTCGCTTGACCAGGGAATTCAAAAAGGCGGTGTTAACAAAACTTTTATCTGAAGGTCAATGAAAGCTATATCTAATAACGTCCATTTAACGGCAGGATATTTGCCCTCTAGGACTTGATAACTTTTGAGTTTAAAAAAATTGCCAGCAAGAATGACCAATCTTTGTTGTTTCGCTTGACCAGCTTTGAAAAAAGTTGACGTTCCGTTCCAGTGAATTCTCCTGGACTTATAAGAAAGGTGAAGGATCCAATTAAGTCCATTTGGCATTCAAAGATGAACATTTGCAGCTAGCTACCGTTTACTATTTAATTGCTGTAATTTACCTCCGACCGGCAAGGATTTGAAACTTGTTTGTAAATGAGTAAATCCTCGTTCAACGAAGTAACTATTTCTTTAGACTTTTACAAAGTTACTTAATGAACAATTTTGGGAGACATCTTTCAACATTTGAGCATTTTGTCAAGGTGGATTATACCGGTGTAGGCTCGGTACGCATGTTATGTAAGGAACCATTCGACACGGAGGTAAACTTTCAGGAGACTCTCCCCAGATCAGTTTTCTTCGCCCTTGCCATCCCTGGACCTCATACAGAGTTTTGTTTTTGCTGGGGTGACCAATTGTGAACAAAGTTTTTCTTGAAACTCTAGATGGTATTAATTTATTGACTCCGGAACCATATCTTTTTGTTCGGAAATTCAACGTCAAAGATAATGGTAAGTTCCACTTCTTGTATTTTGTACATTACCTTGGAAGTGGCTTATCGAGCAACGAGTAAAAAAAAATCAAGATCGAGAGTGCATGCCTAGAATTTTCGTGGGCCAAAACTAGCAGTAGAATTCAAATGTGAATTACTATATTAAAATAATGTTTTAAAAGTTCTTCTTTTTTTTCTTTTTCTTTTGGGGGAGGGGTTGTTTATTATGAGTGTCAACCACTTCTACCCGGAGCTACTTAGTATTAAGGTAACTTGTTCCTCTTCCTTACTTTTTCTCTTCCCTTTTTTTTGGACACGATTCGTTTTATTCCAATCGTCAATAATATTAGCAATGAAAATTAACCCTTAGCAATGTTTCCGTATCAAACCTGAATGCAGTGTCTACGCGATCCCCCTTTAATACCGTGAAGCACTCCTTGTTGCATCATACCTCCCCAATAATACGTGCCCAAAGAGAGTAACCATGGTAGCAACACCGTAGTGTCTAAAGTTAGTGATTGAGAAAGTGGTGCGAGCAAAACGTTGCCGATGAAATTTTCCCAAAATTTGTCCAAAGGATAATTAAACTAAATAAATAATAATAACCCAATTCTTTTAAAATTACCGCCCCCTCAAAAAAAAAAGAAAATCAGATATGCCCACACAGATCCATGCTACCCCGGCATGGTTTGAGTGAAAAAAGTGAGGAAAATGTGACATGTTTGCTGACATCCTACTCCTAGCATCGTAACTTCGATCAATACTCAGAGTAGAGTCCCAAATTAAGGTCGCCCTCTTGATTAAACGCATGTGTATTATACATGTATGAGTTTCTATGGATGAAACAATAAAGCGCGATCACCATCAGGTAGCGGTTGATTATTGTGTTTTATTTGACTGCAGGCAATTTTTTGTTGCTCTACCACTGAGCCATCACGTCTCCTCAATAAATCTACAGCTTCAATCTACAGCCCCCCCCCCCCCGGCCTTATTAGGGTTAATTTAATTCAACGAAATAGAATTAAGTGGAGGGCCAAAGTCAAATATTATTTTTGAGTTCCCTGCCATTTGAAAGATTTTATCTTGATACACAATATTTCAGAGGTGTTTTTAATAATTTGTAGCGAACACCCTAAATCGGAGAGGGCGTCCAAAACTAGGCCCTTTTAATGAAAAATAGTATTTTGTGAATAATATGTTAAGGATTAAACCTTGAACCACCATGAATTTGATGGCATATGAAAGAATTGTATATTATCTAGATTTTAATTTCCACAAGAATTACATTTTTGCCCACATGTGTATTAACTGAATGCATATACGTGTATTAGTGTTTACATCGAGTTTTAAAGGTAAAGACCAGTATTGGAAACGCCCCAATTTCAAAAAATGAAATGGAAGCTCTTATTACCAATCATGTGAAAGAATATGTTTTTACTAATACATGATGATACAAAATTTGCCGGGAAACCGACTACTAATTGATATATTTGGTAAATTAGTTTATCTATTGGTATGTGAGAGATAAACGCATGTGTCGCGCACGAGTGCGTAGTCCCATATACATCTTTCTGTGTAACTTTACGAAGACTGGGCCAAATTTCTTATCATTTTGATGATTCCAGAACCTTGCAGTATACACACCAATACTTATATGCTAGATGATCAACCTTTACTGATCGATTCCACAACGTTTCTTTCACAATGCAATTGCATAACCATAACTGTTTTTTTTTTAAAGATTAATTTTTAAGTAAAATCTCTAATCACCAATGGATTTGGTGTCATGGATGTCATGTATAACTAAAATACCTTCAAGTTGATTTATTTAGTGTGTGAAAAATAAATTCTGAGCCGAAAAGTTGCTTCTTTTTGTAGATATTTTGTGTACTTTGCGATGTTTCAGGAAATATGGATATTGGCAGTTGCCTCCACCCCCTCCCCACACACACACTATCAACTATTCTTTGGCACCCCCTCCATCTGACCGCTTAGTAAAATCTTGTCATGGTAAAGACAAATATTTCAACATAATAAAAAAAGACAACTAAAAAGAATCCTGCTTGTGATGTATCTGGGATTGTATAGACAGCCCACGAGACCAGCAATGTAGGTCTCTAGCTTGAACCCTCAGAAACATTGTCAGAATGCCCATAAACCTGACATGCCGGTCTTGTGAATCCTCAAGTAACTTGTCAGAAACCCATGCAGAATACCGAAGCGTTAATGTGGTGTAAATTCTTGTCAATAAATGTGGATCTCAAGTCTGAGCCAAGAATGTGTTTTCTTTTCCATTATTGAAGAAAAAACATACAGAAATGAATAGTCTTTACATATCAGATTTGCTCCTGAAGACTGATCTCTATGGTTTTCCTTCTTTCTTTTTTTCTTCTTTTTTTTATAGTTGGTTTAGTATAGCTGATACCTTTCTTCTTTCAAATTAATAAAACAAAATTGCTAAGTTGAAAGAAAACATTTCTTATCTAACAACCATTAGAATACAGTAAGTTGCATTGGTATTTAAAATAATGGATTCCTATCCACTATGTCTTTAAGCAACTAAAACTATTATAGCTATGTCGAAAGATCGAATAACCAGATAACAACATGACTGCAACATCTTAACAGACCTCTTTATTTTGTTGTACATAATGTCTTTGACACAAAACTTATTTGATGTTTCCAGGGGCGTACTGGGATTGACAATTGGTTTTAAAAGTTCTATGTGAATATATAGGATGTATATGTATCAAGTGGCCCTCAATGGGTGCTGATTTGTTCTAATTGTGTTCATGTTTTGTATGTTTGTTGTTTGTTTGTTTGTTTAGTTTTCATGAGGGCGTCTGTTGGTTTCACCCAATGCTAATTACGCTACTACCATGATATCAGGAGGGATGAACATCCCAATAGAGACACTATCCCTGATCTTCCTGTATATCTTGTGGTGCAACCGTTGTAACTAGACTGTAAATGTTCCACCGAAGATGTAATCGAACCTTTACGTCTATGAAGTATCTTGCATTGTGAGTTTAATTTGGCGCATTGACACAAGCTTTCGATCGGATGTCTTCTCAAATCTTCTCAGTGAAACCCAAGAGCCAGCAGTTTCTAGGGACCATTAGCTTAGACCACTTGAAAGGTCACCCCAGACGCTGTCAATGGCTTCCCCACGTGCCCATTGCCTAGGAGGGACATAGACCAGTCTGTCGATGGCAGATGAATAGAATTGAAATGATTGAACACCGTGAGCTTTTACAACACGAAACCCAAGACCTGGAGTTACTGAGGGTCAGTGGCTCGTCCCACGCAGTAATAGCTAGCGTTCCGTCATGCTTTTAGAAGAAAGGGGTTTGTTGACAGAAGATATGAATCAGATTTCATGAAGAAACCTTTTAATAGATGATAATGGTAGGGGTATATGGACAAATGTTATAGGGTCCTAATGGGATGACAGAATCATAACAAATTCTTCTTTTTTTTCCATTAAATTTCCAGTTATGATTTGTAAGTGTACCATTATGCACCAGATGTTATAGCATGTTAACTTAATATTAACACAAACGAACCATTTTCTCTCATCTTAGTAGGTCCATGATTTGACCCTCCTCTCCACTTCATCTCCTATTTATGATAGTTCATTTTGCAATCTACCCAGGAATTCTCAAATTAAAAATGGTTGCGAGTTCCGTTTCCCAGGAACCCCGGGAATCACCAATAGCATATAGCCACGAAAAGTCACCACTTTTCTGCGGACTTCGGATTCCACGAAATATCACTTATTCTTTTTCTCAAAGACAAAAAAAGGAGAAATTATTTTGTGTATATTTACTGGAGCATTGAATTGTACATTCTCTGAAGGAGTGTAACGACCGACCAATTTTTTTTAAAGCTTGAACATGTTGAACACTTGATCATATATAGTCTCTCATTTTGTTCACCTCTTGCTAATAGGGACTTTTAGATTTGCGTGGACTGATACGTGGACGTCCATTCAAGGCAGTGCATTAAAAGGACGTCGACCGTAGCAATCCACATTGTCTTCGTGTGAATCTAAAAGTCCCTATTATTTCGTAGGGGGCACGTACCCCCTGTCTGCTTGGCTTTGCCCTTGTGTAACCCCGGACACATCAGACATCGACAGATGAGTTTGAGATTGACAGAGGATGGCGAAAGCGCATGCAGGGGGAAGGGAAAGGAAAAACCAGAAAATGAATCTAAGAGAGAGAGAGAGAGAGAGAGAGAAAGAGAGAGAGAGAGAGAAAGCTAGTAAAGGAAGGTGAGAGAAAATGATACAATCGCCTCCCACACATTCCTCCAATCGATCGCTAAGAAAGTACTGTACAATGTATAGGCCCACCCTGTTTCAAAAAAATTCTTATCAATGACTAATGCTTAATCCTATCGACAAATATGCTTTCAGCCAATCAGATGCCATAAGCTAATATTAATAACAGTTATGACACCCTTTACAAAAAAATGAAACAGGGCTCTTGATTTATGTAACGCTTAATACGTCTACGATGTCTCTGAGGTCGTTTTTTTAATCGGTGTAAAGCTGCTATAATGATCTTCCAAATTTAAAATGCCAGATCTTTATTTACTCTTCATCATAATAAAAAAAACACTTTAACTAACGAGCTTCTCTCATGTGTTTGTTTTTAAGATGTGAGTGGATATTATTTGATCTGCAAACAGGCAAAAGGAATAGTTCATTAATTATTATGAACGTATATGACCCTTATTGTGCCGTACAACTCTGCCAAACGGCTTCGGAATCCTTTATTACGTCATACTTTTCGTGGCTTCATAAAAAACAAGGAGCATTAACCTCATCTGCATATTTTTTTCACGGTCAGTTTCACAACTATTGCTAAACAGGATTAATCGGGGAGACATGGAGCATTGTACACCACATGCTCCGTCGAAGATTGCTCCGCGCTCAATCTCAAACTCTTTTCCCGCGAGTCAGTCAGAGGCACGTCACTGCACTCTTCATGAAGAGTCGGGCATGTAGGGGAAACCCCGGTACACACCCAACTCTGGGTAAACCTCCACATCACAGTACTGGTCATCCCATTGTTTTGGATCGGCCATTGATTAGTCATTCTCATAAATATTTTGTCTCAAACTTTTTATGTTGTATATTTTCCCCTTCATATTTGTTTCCCCGCCTAATCAACTAAAAGATAATTGTCCTCGGGGGTGGGGGGGGGGGGTATTTTCCGGGGGTTATCGTCCTTGGGGTAGCTTTCGGGGGGGGGGGGTAATTATCCGGGAGTGCTTGCCAGGGGGGAATTGTCATAACAGTGTTATTCTGGGTTCATAAAACGCTTTATACATACGAAATCTATAGCGCTTTACAGAAATAATCTTATTACCTCAGTCATCGGATTCGGGCTTGCCCGCTCGTAATGTATGCACATTCTCCACTCCCTGGGGAGCGGAAAGCCAGGCGCCCGACTTTCACAGCATTTGAGAGTCTTAATTTTATATAGAATAGCCACATACCTATTTTAACCATACAGACCACAATGTTTGGGGATAGGTCCCTTATAAATTAGCGTACAGGTAATTTCATTTGCTACAATTTATGTTCGATATTTGATTGACGGGTTCTCAGGATTTTTTTTTTTAAACAGGATCGAATTATCTCCTTCTGTATGATTGGAGCGACGTTTCCACAAATAGTGAAATTATAAATTCTTGCAAAATACCTTGTTTTTTTTCTCCCTCCTAACACGTTCCTCGTTACAAAATAATAGCTCACATTATGTTTCTTGTTGGTTGTTTCTTGTAGAATCCGAGACAGGCTTGGGAGGTGAGTGAAGACCCGGAGGGTACAAAGACATGTGAACTGGACAATCACAGATCAGATATGACCAAATCGTAAGTATATCGATCAATAATTGATTTTTGGGCTTTTTTTCTTCAAATATTTTTATTTGGATCATAGTGACTTGAACGGAGAGAAGGATAAAGAGAATATAGGGAGGGGGAGACAGAGGTAGAGGGGGAGAGAGAGAGAGAGAGAGAAAGGAATATATAGATATAGCGAGAGAGAGGGGAGAGAGAGAGAGGGAGAGAGGGGAGAGAGAGGGAGAGAAATAGAAAGAAAGAGAGAGAAATAATGGGAAGAGAGAGAGAGAGGAGAGAGGAGAGAGGTGAAGAGAGAGATTATAAGAGAAACCGTCGATAAGAGAATAAAAGGAGACAGATACTCTATCATCAAAAATTGTCGTCGTTAACCTAAGGCTAGAATGGGTAAGTCATAGCGAGAGGAGAGAGAGAGAGAGAGAGAGAGAGAGAGAGAGAGAAAGGGGGGGGGTTAAGAGAGAGAGAGAGTAAGGGAGAGAGGGGGAGGGAGCCCTTTAATATTAAATCGGCGTCATGTCTTTTTTAAAGACGTGTTTAGCGTGTCTAATTGGTTTGTAAACATGGCGACAAACTGATGCATGTTCATTTGTAATCGTCATGACACGTCATAATATGTTGTATTCATCACTCATGCTAAAAAAAAAAAAAAATCAAATTATCGTTTACTTCGATAAAGCAAGAATTAATTAACTGTAGGTTAAAACCCACATGTAAACTTACACTCTTGGGTCAGGAAAAACTATTTATTATCGTTTGATATAATCTGAGGTTTAGTTGGCAATGTAAACAACAATCTATTTCAGTTTGAAGAAAGGAAATCCATAAAACGGATGTAGTCTTTAAAAATTAAAGATATGAGAAGCATGAATTAATTCATCTAAATTGTTCAATGAACAGGGTGGAGTTTATATTATTCTTGGATTAAATTCATAACTTTCGTCGTCACCATCTGCATCACCATCATCATCAATTCATTATTATAAATCATATTTAAATGGCGTATACCGTTGACATTTCGATGCGCTGTGCAACGTTTTTTTAAATAATTAATCCTGGTAATTAGCTTCCAACTCTGCACAAAAGTGCGCTCCATCATATTACGATTCTTACAATAGTTTGCACTGTTTACCTGCAATGTAGGCAATGTTATCAACCAAGGACGAGTATTATGTGAAGCATGTTCACAGAACCAAGAATATTGTTCAAATCTCATTAATACCTTTCGGCTGATTCAAGATATTAGTATACCCCAACTTTCATGGTTTGAAAAGAGTCAGGCTACGTCTGAATGTTAAGACTAACTTATTAATGAGAACGAACGGACCTCGAAGGAAGAGGGGTGTTTGGAGAACACGCGCGAAGTGAGCAATTGATAGGAGAGAGGAAACTGATATTCTACAGGGACCCATAATCAATTGGATTGATAGCATCAAACATCATGCAGGTATCCTTCATCCGAATCACCAAAAAACTCTGCGTGAAGAGCAAATCTCATTGGTGCGTTTAGCGGCATGGTCAAGATATTTGCTCCTTATAGTGTTATCTGTTAAGTACCGTTGTTTTTCAAGTGAATCAAACGCTCTCCCATTCACTTTTGAAGGGACCAGAGCGTTGGGTAATTGATGCAGTTAACTGGTAATAAACATGAGAGGGCTACACCGTGTAGTGGTAGGCTTGCTTGGTGAGAATCTCTTTGGTGAGACTGGTCGGAAAGTTCATCTCTGTTTGCTGGTCGTCGTTGGAGAATGGTCTTTGATCGGGAGCAAATAGCAAACCATCTCCAGAGGATCGCATCATCCGTTACCAGCGTTACCGAGTATCCAGGCAAGAGCCTTCAAGAGTAAAGGATACACAGCGATGTGCTCTAGTCCGAGGAGCATCTCTTGAAAGCATAGTGTTTGGATTTTTCACGTTCTACATGCTCACAAGCACTATCCAAGCACTTGAAGAGATAAGTGTCTGATCAAAGAAGAAGGAAGAAGAATTCTATTCAAGATGACGAGAAGAGGGAGTATTTACGAGTTAGAACACCTTATTAGCAGGAAATGGTCGGTTCTTAAACGCAGGATGAGCAGGTAAGGTGTGAATTGCATAGAGATGAGATGAGAATGGCTAAGTAGATAAGTAGGTAGATTGATAGCAAGAGAGAGAAAGAGAGAAAACATAGGGAGAGATTGGTCAAACAGTATAAGCGTTTGGATACAGAGAACTTTATTGTATGAGAAGAGGATGACAGAAGGTATAGGGAATCAACATTTCGGTGGAGACAAAGAGAGGGAAATGAGACACACGGGGACAGAGAGAGAGAGAACTAGAAAGAGAGATAGATGGAGATCTTAATATATAGAATTGGAGATCAACGGTAAATTCGAATTGCTTGTACAAAAAATGTGAAGAAAAATATTTCTCTGACACGGAAACTGTATTTCTATGATACTGTAATATGAAATTAATTTGTAAAACTTTCTTCTTGCTACACTGATATCATAAAGTATTTATTCAGTTTTTATTATGTTACATCACTGTTCCACATTTATACATTCTTGAATAAACGTACTTTTATTTTAAGGTGTTATTTACCATGCTGATTAAAAATGACAATAGATTTGGCGTATATATCAGCCTGTCTTAACTACTGGAAAGTTGCAGGTCAAAATAGGAATATTTTTTAATAGATTTTTTCCTTTGTTTTTCTTTTGTGTTTTATAAATGCCATTTATGGATGTTGAGATTATCTCTTGACATTATTTTAGGAGATTGCATTATTTCACCCAGTTTTAGATTTTATCGCCTTCATCTATATCCATTAATTATTCCCAAAAAATACAAGATACGTAAACAATACGTTCGGCGGTACAATTCAAGTTAATGTCCAAAACACTTTGAATGGACATCATGATTATAGTTCGGCAGGTATAGAATATCTGAGATCGACGCTCTCGAGGATCAATGCGATGGTTGCTAAATCGAAATGTTTAAAAAGAAAGAAATCGTTTCACCTAGGATCATTGACCTCTTATACACAAGTCATTAGCTTCAGAACATAGCGATTTAAAGTTCAAATGTATCGCCAAAGGGTGACGAGCTTGTTGCACCGATTAACACCATCTATCAGATTCCATGCACCTGTCTCGCTATCAAATAACACACTTAGCGTAGGTGGGCTGAGGATCAATACAAGACACACAGCTTGGACGCTGGTCCACTCAATATTATTGCTTACAATCATTTACGTACATATAACGAGATCGAGTGAATAAACTCATCAGAGAAGTGTAAATTTGAAATGGATTGTGAAACAATTGTTCACTTAAATTCACATCGTTCTACTGAATGACGTCAAATGAACAACAGATTGAAGAAAATTGGTTTAGAGGCTATTATTGTACGTGTAACTTGATGTAGTACAGAAAATTAGTACAGAGTGAAAGAGAGAGGGGGAAGTGAGGAAGAAAGAAAGTTGATTGCGAGAGAAAGAGAGGAAAGAGGGGGGGGGGGGGGTTATGGTATTTGATATCGATATGATGTTGGCCAATTATTAGTTTTTATCAAGATTTTGTTTATATTTCAGTAAAAATGAATAATGAAAATAGCCAAATGCTTATCCGATTAAGTCCGAGAAAAATAATAAGCGTGATTGTTTATAACATTGAAGTTGCCCATTTATAATATCTTTTTAAAGGACGGAATAATCTAATGTTACATTCTTCGGTAAAAAAGTACCCGACTGTTATATCCGACGGCATATCAGACAGAAAATAATGGAATATAAATGTTCATCATTGAAATGTATTATAATATTTACTAAGTAATCGTTTGGATTTGATGATTGTAGTACATGTTTATGTATTACATCTTCTTCTTCTTTCTCCTTCTTCTTCTATTCATCATTTAGGCAAGAAAGAGACGAGAAATGGCTGGCGAAATTGGAGAAGCGATTTAATGCTATAGCTGGCGATGATAATCAGATAGATTTGGAAGAATTCAAAAGCGCACTGAACGTTAAGAAGGTATGTCGTATCCATACATTGAATACCAATGTACGGTTGTTTATGAATAATATAAAAATACATTAAATTCCGTTATCCGTTTGTTTATGAATAGTATAAGAACAATATTGGTACATAAACAACAAAAACGGAAAGAAATATAATATAGGCCTACCTGGGGAATGTCAAATACAAATATTAATGTCAGTGTATAAAGGGCTCTCCTCACATGTTGTTGTCCTATAAAAGTCATACAAAAATTGAAATATAAATCCAAATTAATTTCAGAAATATTATTTCATTTGCATTAAAAGTTTATTGTATTTATTTCCTATGTATATAACAAATATATGATGACGAAAGAAGGATAAAGAAATTGCATCGATATGAATATTGAGGTGTGGAGGTGTCGTGGTAGAATGGTTCATTCACATGACTCTCAATCCAAGGTTTGAGGGTTCGAATCCCAGCCGGGCCATCAGAAAGAACAGCATTAATGTAGCTGATGAGGCTTCCATGGGTAAACAAATTTACTATTATTATTTTTATTATGTTAAAGGTAAAGACCAGTAATGGTCATGCGATTGCATTGTGAAAGAAACGTTGTGGAATCGATCAGAAAAGGTTGATCATCTAGCATCTAGCATCTGCAAGGTTCTGGAATCATCAAAATGATAAGAAATTTGGCCCATTCTTCGTAAAGTTACAAGCACTATACACAGAAAGATGTATACGGGACTACCCTATATCTCTCACATGACCATGAGAGAAACAAATTTACCAAATATATGAATTAGTAGGCGGTTTCCCGGCAAATTTTTTATCATCATGTATCAGTCAAAACATATTCTTTCACATGATTGGTAATGAGAGCTTCCATTTCATTTTTTGAAATTGGGGCGTTACCAATACTGGTCTTTACCTTTAATTACTATTGTTTTTTAGAATCATTATTATGATTATTGTCATTATTGTCATTCTCTGCGGGTTCATTTTACAAAATATAAGTTTAATAGCTAGGTAAAATTATTGATTGGTTTTTCTAATTGAAAATTAGTCAATACACTTGATTGAGGAAAGAAATGTAATGGTCTGGGCACTTTCTCTCGATGTGGCATGAGATGGCGTATAAAAGCGGAACCTTTTGTGTAAAGGAAAATGCATCAAAATTGCCTCTGGCATGAATGCATTGTGATTGTGATATCATAAAGATATCGTTTATTGCTTAATAACAGGTTTTAGCGGCTTTAATCAATGAAAGTCAGACAGTCAATAATGGGGGGCTTCGAATCGATTTGCACTTTACATTGAAACACGCATTTCCAGAAACTATATCGGGATAATGAGGGTATTAAACGGATAGAAATAGGGATAGATA
Source organism: Strongylocentrotus droebachiensis (assembly GCA_035222895.1). Lineage (NCBI taxonomy): Eukaryota > Metazoa > Echinodermata > Echinoidea > Camarodonta > Strongylocentrotidae > Strongylocentrotus > Strongylocentrotus droebachiensis. Next base: position 51,707 of record JAVYIG010010421.1, on the reverse strand, counting down.
ACAATAACAGGGAATATTATGTGATAGTTTATGCTGGATAGAGTTTTTTAAGCCACTGTCATCAGATCGTTATACGCATTAAAATCATTTACCTTTATCTTTAGCCCAAATGATATTCGTTAAAATAAAACAGTGCATAAAGATAAATGGACAATACGAATTTCCCTAGTATATGTAACACCTGTCACACCGCTAAACCGACTCCAAACCGATCCGAACCGATTCGTGATTGTTTCAGTATAGTATTGTGTTATATCCGGTCTGTATAGTCGGTTAGCTGTCGGTCTTGACGGTGTGACCGAGGCATGATACAATCAAACATTAATAAAGGTACAAAGGATCAACACAATGACGTGTTGAATGACGTAGTCTTTCTGTCATCGATCACGTGTCCGGTGACGTAGTAGTAGGCAAAATACGGTGAAACTTAACCTTTAATACAACTTGTATTATTTCTTGTAAAAGACACCCGGCAAATTAAGTGCGTTTATAATTTATATGAAACGCTTTAGGCATAACTCAGCTATAGACGGGCTTGACTTTCAGCCCTTTATTGTGGACCTTAACATCTAGTCTTTCATTTCCTCGTCCCATAACATCTATCCTGAGTTGCTCTCTGACACCCTTTGCCTGAGAAACAAATTGTGTTTTGGTTCTCCCAGTCCCAAGACGAAAAACAACATTTCATCCTGTTTTCTCCCCTAGATTTTGGTGGGATAAAGATGTGATGAAAGTTGTTGATTCTAATGATGTCAGTACGAGTATCGAGTATCGGTACAGACATATAGTGATGAGATGTGCTTCATTCCAATACAATTATTTGCCTACATTTGAGGAATACATTTTTGTAAAAGAGAAGGAACTGTAGACCCAGAAGAAGAAGAAGAAGAAGAAGAAGAAGAAGAAGAAGAAGAAGAAGAAGAAGAAGATGAGGATGAGGTAGAAGTAGGAGAAGGAGAAGAAGATGATGATGATGATGATGATGATGATGATGATGAGGAAGAAGTAGGAAAAGAAGAAGAAAAAGATCAAGAAAAAGGAGAAGAAAAAAAAGAAGAAAAAGAAGGAGGAGGAGAAGAAGAAGAAGAAGACTTTTTGACTTTTGAAAGTAAAAATTTATTTACAATACATATAATAATTAAAACAGATAAAAAAGATAACAGTGATGCACTTAATATAATAAGTGTTTGTGAATCATATACCAATAATCAACAACAAGTAGTACGTAATACATGAGAAAGTAACCATTAAACAATTCATAAAAAAACAATAATTTCGACGGTAGAAATTGAGAAAAAAACATGAATTGTACTAAACACTGATTACAAATGATTACACATCTATAGAGTGTTTCAAAACGATTAAATTATGGGAATTCATAACTTCCAACTATGAGCTTCTTCTCAAGACAAACTTATCACAAACATGCTAGGGCAAAACAACAATTAAATCAACCATGTGAGATCAATATCATCTGAAAGAAAGAGTACATTATTGTACGACCATATCTTATGAAATAACACCAAATTGTTTTGTAATTTGTGAAATTCATAATCAAGAATGACTCTGTTCTTGATTCTAAGTTTCCAAAAAGGAAGTGGATCAAGAAAACGAGAGGTACGATAAAGCCAATATAATGTGCTTTTAAGAATGACAATAAGAAAGTTGGATAGGCGCACGGCCTCCCTGTTACGACCTCTTGCATGTGGAACCAGGGTCCAGTAGAGGTCAAAGTCAATGTTTACTTCGGGTAGAAGACTTGACAGAAGATGATGAAGAAGAAGAAGTAGAAGAAGAAGAAGAAGATGAAGATGAAGAAGGAGAAGAAGGAAGAGGAGGAGAGGAAGAAGTACTAAAAAAGAAGGAAGAGAACGGGAATGACAAAAATAAAAAAACTACTACCGTGAAAAAATGTTGGATTATAGAAGGAGAGTAATGTCAAATCCAGTCAAACACTTTTTCAAACTGTAGGCAATGTATAGTTTGTTTTGTTTTGTTTTTTACCTAAGAAAGATACATGTATACATATAATTATATCGTTAAAAGACTTTCCTTGAAACTGTTGAGGACAGCGTCACTCTTGATGCTCTCGGCATTCATACTGATAGAGAACACTACCTTTTTGCGCTAATGGAAATTTGCACAAAGTTAGTCATGTTTATAAAGTTTAGTTTATCATTTTGATGTGCCAATCTATACCAACAAAAGCAATTGAAAGAAGGTCTTTTAATTGCTGTCACTTTCCATGACCTCCATAAGACGGTTCAGGAATGATGGTTGAGTGCTGTCATGCTTATCGTTTGATTAATCCACTAGACGAGATCATAATTGATTGGCTTAACTCCGTCGGCCCTTCCTTTGAGCTCCACCTATCGTGTATAAATGCATCCATATCTTAACACCACTAACACAGAGATTAGACCATGGCATCGAATCATGATAGTTATTGTTTATCAAGCTGGCTCGCTCACATCTTGAAATAGATCATGATTGACAATTTCAACAAACGATGTGAGATAAAGATAATGTTATTTCAGAGGCTACGACCTTAGGGTGTCTCATGATCTGTTTGGGATAAACACACTATCTCTCAAAAATTGAGATAAAATTCTCGACAATTGTTTTTCTGCCCCGTCTTGAGCCTCAAGTGATATTTTGATAAAAGTCCACGACATATACATGTAACCAAGATGTAATGTTTGTCATCTTTTTGTTACGATCCATTAATTATTTAATGGACTTGAAGAATACAACAGTAACATAGCAGCATTCCATAAGTCAACGGTTACATCAATCATCTTCTGTAATACTTTGTGTACTTTCTTACATGTTGGCTCCCTTTTGTAATTCCTTGTCTTCTCTTAAGTCGTGCTTTCAATAATTGTTTGCTAACGTAAGTGTCTTATCTTTGAATTTAATTCCATAACTTCATGTTTACTTTACTAAGTAGCCTGTCATGGAGAGAAGTCATTAATTTCAGAGTGAAAATGCTTTACATCAAAAGCATCAGCTACGCTGTGTTTTCCGAACAAAGTTACAGTATTTAATTTAAATTAATTATAGCTCACTATAGAACATTGCTCTCATTATCGATATTGTGTGTACGTAAACATATATTTTCAAAAATTCATTTTCCCTATATAGAATGTATAATGTATCGACATTCAAATTCGAAATTACGGTTTATTGTTGAAATTGGCTCTATTTTTTGCGAAATTGCCTTCGGCTTTTGGGGTTTAACATTAATTGTCTATTATTCAATTTCAGAGTGAACTATTTTGACAATAATATAAATAAAAATGTGACTAACAATGTAATTTTATTATACTGCTTATCAGCGCTGACATCGAAATTGGAATGTCGCCATGCTGTTGTTAATAATACAAATCATGGTAATGAAAAGTGTATGACTTTCCTAGCCTTGTATACGGCTAGGCATATTATGTTGTGGATGTTTTTGCTCATATAATTAACCAGTATTTTCAATGACTTTCGGCTGAGAGCTTAATAACCTCATATCGGTGCAGAGGAAATCATTTTGACGTATTTTACAGCCATTAGCAAGCCCTCCAAATTGAATGTTTCAAATTGAGATTTGATTAATTTCACTCACTTTGTAACCAAGTCAAGCCGAGAGTGGCAGAGAGAAGTACGTTTGTAGGAAAGGGTTGAGCTGCATGGAGGCATGTTAGGTGGAAGGTTTATTATTTATGATGAAAAGAAAGCGAATAAATTTAGTTTAGTGTTGAGATATAACGTTGTCAAGATCACTTTGTGCTCTTGCTTTGGTTTGACAAATTAAGAAAAATTATTATTTATATTTATATTTTACAAAAAAGCTTCAAGGTAAAAAGAATTAATGGACAAAATTATCTCAGCAAAATTGATAACACTTTGTCCTTCAACTTTCCACAGGAATTGCTTTTATATTTTTCAAATTTGTATTGACTAAAGACAACAACCGTATAATAGTAGAATCAAAATAATAAATATGTTTGTTCTAATGAATAAATGAATGAAAATACAGCATGGATATAGGCCTATCAGCAATATATTTAAGTTAGTATTTAAGTTAGTATTAGAATATATTTAAGTAAGTATTGTCTGTTGGGAGCCAGGGGAGTACAAATAATCAAATAATTCCTCTGGCTCTCAACAAAGAGATTAAATTATATTACATTGTTATGTTATTTATGTTATTTGTAGTTATTTGTCTATGATATATTAATGTATTGTTATATTTTATACAAATGTGAGTCGTAAGACGACTTTTATGCCTTCAATTTATTTTGTGCATGACAATAAAGAAATTCTATTGAAGTATCGCCATAGTCGCCTTATGAAGGATCATTGAGAGAATCAGTGCGATCTTATTCATGAATTAGATTTGTAGATATTTTTTTTTTTATACAAAACTTGAAGTATTAAATACGTGTAATATGTACCAAGACCAAGTTACATTTTGATTTTGTTTCCTCCAGCATGAAATTCTATATCGACACTGAATGTCTGGTGTTCAGGTTTTCACTGCTTTTCTTTTCCATTTTTTCCCCTCAACAATACAGTGTATACTTTTTAAGGGGCTGACGTTCATAAGGCTAATTGCCCTTTTTTTTAACCCACATTTCCATAAAATTTTGTTTGCTCCTTCCGTTTGTATTTTTCTTGTAATCGATATTTTATCTATATATCATGTTTGTATGTTTTAATGTTTTTTTTTATAGAGAATGAAATAAATGAAATTGAATGAAATGAAATGAAGAATACTTCAACTATAGTGCAAGTAAACCTGATCACCTTCATATATCTTGTCTATTTAGTCCTTCTTTGCTGAGCGGTTCTTTGAGCTAATTGACACGGATCAGTCAGGGAGTATCAGCTTGAAGGAACTGATAGGCGCTCTGCGGCTTCTTGTCAATGGAACAGAACAAGAGAAACTTCACTTTCTCTTCCAGGTTTATGACGCAGACGGTGAGCTTTTTTTTTTTTTTTTTTTTTGTAAAATAACCATTTCAGGTCTTCTTTATTCTTTTCTTCATAATAATATAAGCATATTCACATTTTTAGCATTCGCCTCCATTTCTGGAGGGATATACATGGTTTTCTAATATTTTCTTCTATTTGTAAACGATAACTTAATAGGTAAACAAAAATATGAAGAAGTCTCTTTATAGTTGTTTTCTTTTTAAATTCTTTTCCAACAAAACTTTTGTAAACAGCAAAAAGTGCATAATTCAAAATAATATCAACATCGTTTTCCTTCTTTGAATTAAAATCAATACCAAACAATAGATGACATGGTTTGAAATTAAAATTACACATGAAATATTTCTTTATAGTCCTTTCAACTTCATTCCAAAACATACTTACTTCGTTACAAAAAAAGAACATGTGCATACAATCACCTGTCTGATTACAGTAATAACATTTATCATTGGCATTAACTTTCCATTTAAACAAGTTATATGGTATTGCTAAAATATTATACATGAATTTGAAATTGAAATTAATTAGTAAGCTGTCTTTTATATTTTTTAACTTAAATAACCAAACATCCAGACGGTGAGCTTGATGCATGCAAAATACGTACATGGGCCCTCTTTCACAAAACTTGTTATCGATAACATGTTACACAAGCTGTTATAAGCGACTGAAATCGTGGTATTTGATTGGCTGACAGCAAATTTGTAATATAGATTTAGCATTTGTTATTGATAACAATTTTTATGAAAGAGGGCTCTGGTCTGACAGAGGCATAGCATGGACCTAGTTATTGAGGGGGCTCTGGTATCGCGGGGGGGGGCACCAGTCTTACTAGGTAGATCAAAAAGAATAGTGCCATCAAGTGATGGAGTGTGGTAGGGGTTGTATCATTTTATTTTCACGTTGCCTTTCCCTCATCTTTCCTTTCTCTCTTTTCCTCTCTTCCCCCCTTATCATTTTTTTTTCGAGATTAAGTTAGGGACCCCGTGCCCATGCCCTTCCATAGCTACGACATTGATATTTCAAACAATGTATCTGAGCCATGGGTTTTCAACGTGGTCATCATTCGTTTCACAAAACTTCAATATAAAATAGGTGTTCTCTGATACAGTTTTATAATAGGTTGTATTTTCTTTCAATATAAAGTTGTCAATGTACATTGGTGACCTTTAAAGCCATTCACCAGTGCATCATCATTAGAAAGAGTAATTATCCATTCCAAGAATTCCATCCATCTACATCATCCTTGATACCAGACCAGTAAAACTTGATGTCACGTACTTCAAAAAGGTTTGTGTATGTATACAGAAGATAAGCGCCTTCTTTCCCATGCACTTCAGCTGAAGATGATGCTGGTCCATTCCTAACACTCCCTTTAATAGGCTTACTCAGTATTACCATATTGATTACCATAACCTTTCATGTCTGTACCTTTCCTATCGCACTTTGTATAAATGTATCATGTATGTATTTCATCTTTTGCACAAGCTGCGCCTTGAGCATTTGACTGTCAAGTGGATTTGGCGCCTTATAAATTTTATGTATTATTATTATTATTAAAAGAAGATCTTTTGACGGGTTTAAATATTTATCAGACAAGGAGCTGGATTGAGAAGATTATAATGGTCAGAAATAAATAAATAGGACGAAGGAAAAGTTACCATTAGTGTAGGAGAAAGCAATACTGAGAGAGAGAGAGAGAGAGAGAGAGAGAGAGAATGGGATGTTGAGGGGGTTGTAATAGCTATAAGGAGCAAGAGAGAGAGAGACGGAGAGAGAGAGAGAGACAGAGAAAGAAAGAGAATGAGACTGGAAAAGAAGAGAGAGAGGGAGAGGGGGGGGGGAGACCACATAATTATTTAAAAATACGTATTTTCGGTTCAGTGGCGAGACACAGGGAAGAATGAGAGATCGAGAGATATCGAGAGAGTTGTTTAATGGATAGCGCCTTTATTCATGAATGATTTAAAAATTACATTTAAAAATACAACATACAAATATCACATTATATCATTGTTTTAACCCTATCAGGGAGCGGATTCATTGACTTCGATGAACTCAAGACGGTACTTCACTCATGCACGGCTGAAAGTGCGTTGACCCTGAGTGATGAAACATTGACGGAGCTCACTGAAATCCTCTTCGACGATGCCGATGTCGATGGCGATGGTGAGGTCAGCTTTGAAGAGCTTTCTGAGCAGCTCCAGCGGTACCCTGGCATCACGGCTAATCTCAGCATCAGGTTAGAATGGGAATGATGACGTCATTTTATTAAATATCCCGAATTCAATCTTTTTCGTTTATAAATATTATGTTCCCTGGATAATACTGAGCCTAGCTATACACTACTGCTTTTGCCATCTGCTCATTTATCCAATGATTTACCAATACCTCCGATAAAGATAGTATTATGACATTTATTTTTAATGAGAAAAATAGTAAATTTAAAGATGTAAATAGCATTCAAAACATTGGATTTATTTCCATACTATTGTTTTATTATTTTGTATTTTGATCATGATCTTCATCACTACCCAGCAAATATTGTCCATTTGGTGCATTTGAGCATGGGGGGAAAGAATTGAATAACAAAAAAGTCATAAAAATATCACTGAAAGACGATGAAAGAAAAACAGAAAACTGAACCATCGTTGCGCGAATGCTGGCAATGGCAGTACGTCAAGAAGAATATGAAAGTTTAGAGGGTTTTACCAAATATAAAAGAAGTATTACGTTGTTTAGTCGTTTTCCCGGCTATTAACGTTGATCTCTCATCAGTTATTGATGACGTCAGTATACTATACAAGGGTGTTCATAATGACAAATTTACAGCTTTTTGCCTGGTTTATGATGAATATCTGACCCTCTTAATATATTGAAAACGTCGTTAAATATATTTTTAATGAAAGCAGGTGAATGCATATTAATATAGGCTATACCAAACAAACCCCTGTATTCATAAAGAAAGGGAGAAAACACAGTTAATTATTCTGATGCATTAGAGGTAAGAGAAAATAGAATGCGTGTCTGTTACTACGGAAACTGCGATAGTATTGTCTGCCTTAAAGTTATCAAAGAAAATAAAGGTATATATATATATATATATATATATGTATATATATACGTATAATGATAGATTATGATAGGTTTTAGTTCCTAGATGTTATCATAGTGATTGCCAAGTCATGAAGGCCCCAAGATAAGTTTGTAATTGCAAAATTATCGTCATCATGAGCTGAAATGTTTAACGTGCTGTATTCGTAAAATTATATTTTGCTGACTCTCATTTTTAAATGTATATACTGTGAAAAGTCTTTGTTTTGATTTTCTAATCAGAACAATATATTGATTCATATGATTATGGTTCGATTTGTTTACTATAAAGTTAGTCTTAACATAGAATCTGCTTTAATTACAATATGTGACAAATCGGTGCTTTAACAAATGTATTTGCATGTGTCGCTTACATGTTGACGTTGGGTGCAAAAGTATATTAATTTGTGGTCGTTTAAGCTCTTTAAATTAATAAATGCAATCATATTTAACCATGCAATGAAAAATTAAGCAAATGCTAAATCAACTAATACCCTTAAAGATAATGGATCAAATACATGTTGATTCATCAAATCAAAGCTTGTCCTTGCATGAACTGTATATACATCGAATCCGATTCTAGAAAATCAATGCCGAATGGTTCAATAAAAATCAATTAAATAAATCTAAAATAAGTTACCTTGACGTTTCAGATGGTTTATATAAAAAGCAATACATTGATTGGTTTTCATAAAATTATGTTTAATTCATTAATATCAAACTAATTGTCATTGACGTTGCCGCTTATCATTCAAAAGTCAATATACGGCTCCCGCTTGAGTCTCATACATGCAAATTAATGTTCGATACGTTTCATGTAAAAATGTAATAATGTAACAACATGACAAGTCAACTTCAAAGAGAACATTAAAGCTATTAAAAAGCTGACGTGTTGTTTTTTCCGGTTTGTTATATTGTAATCAGTTTAATCCTCTTGGCCTTGAGGTCCGTAATAAACACCCATAGCGTGAAGATTTGCATCGCCAATCTATTTTAGGAACCGCAATTAAATCATGCCACATGTTAATCTTATATAATTGCATGATTGTTAATCCACTCAATTTCATCAAGAACACCTTTTTGCGTATTCAGCATGAATATTCATGCGTTATATTAGATTAGTGAATTAGAGAACTGCCTCGCATACTTCGCTAACTACCGATACACGTCTTATCGCAGTATAAAAACATTTGGGTGTTGAACATCACTATTTAAGGGATGGGCATGCAACTATGCATCCATCTGTACCTGAAGACCCAGTTTTATGACTACTTCAGAATAATGTCCTTAATTATAGGCGCTTTTATTCATGAATAGGCCCGAACACAGTAGGCCTAAATTATCACGAACTTGTTATTAATGATTGAAATACAGTAATCTTTCTAACAATGCAATGTAATTGTTATCTTTAAAGTGAAGAAGCAGTCTTCACATTGCTTCTTTTACCCTCCGTTCCATATTTGTTCTTCTATAAATGATGTCGATTTATTCAATCTTTATGACTTTCCCCCACGCATCCTCAAAAATCATTGCCTTTAAAAGATGCTTTCCTGTCGCATTTTATATCATGTATACTTTCATCAAATCTGATGTGCCTCCTTTTTCATACTCTTGCTTATTATGTCGGGACCTGTTACAATATGCTTTTCTACTGTACTGCAGCTTTGCCAAATTCAAATGTAATGGAACCAAAATAGATAACACCGCCCTGTGTCAACTTCCCCCCCCCCCTCTCTCTCTCTCTCTCTCTGTCTCTCTCTCTCTCACTCTCTTCCCCTCGCTCTTCTCTAAATCTCTCTCCCTCCTTCTCTCTCTCTCTTCTTTGTCTCTGTTTCTCTCTCTTCTCTTTCTTTCTCTCTCTCTTCTTTTTCTCTGTTTCTCTTTCTCTCTCTCTCTCTCTATCTCTCTCTTTCGCTCTCTCTCACCTCTTTCTTTCTCGCTCTCTCTCTCTCTCTCTCTTTCATTTCTCCTTCCATCTCTCATTTTCCCCTCATCCTCTTTTTTGCTTTCCCTCTCGACCCCCACCCCCCCTTCCCCATCTCTCCCCGTCTCACTAAACGATGTATCCATGTGATTTGGACTGCTTTATATTGTCTTGTGAATCTTTTGAAAAATGATGGATAAATAGATGAATGGATTGATTAGTGGATGAATGGATGTATAAGGGAGTGTATGGAATGAGAATAATGGTGTCTGTCAAATCATTAAACTGAAAGATTAATACGTTGATTGCATGTTAATGATGAGCCAGAACCACATTAGTTTTCGATGAACACAGCATTTCTATATTGGGTGTAAATACTGATTACATCCAGGTGTTTTCGAATTGGAGCATGCACAGGTTTCAATTAGGCCTTCATACTATACAAACATTAATTATTGCAAACGTCATATTGAATCGCACTCTTTCACCGATCTCTGTTAGTCACGCGCTTTAAACAGAATTTGACTAGCCACTCAGCATAATTTAGGTTAAATAAAATACTCTTGTTGGTAAATCCTTCCTCAAAGGGGCGTAAAAAATGGAATTTAATCAAGTTTGCAAACAAATTGATTTACTTTTTGTTTCAGTATAATGAAAGTTACTGATTTTTTATTGACTCGTTTAAAATGTGGAGAGCAATCTAAAGTAGATAGTGAAGGCCTAATCAAGTCTGAGCACGTACCTTGTTTGTAATTATGCTTGGTGGTGGGATTATCTAATGTAATGGTCAAAGCTTACCGCTAGAAATTATAACAGGGAATTTAACCCCTAATACCATATCATTTTGTCCCAATTGTAATCGCTGCCTATACTATAAACATACTCTGATAGGCTTACCACGAATTATCGGATCATCGCGTTCGGTTGACGGGTGTTCGCGTTACAGGACCTTTCGTGGAACCATGGACCATGGTGGAACGAAACCGGAAGATAACACGACCTTTCGTAGATTTGCCGCATTAGGTTTTCACTCAATGTCGGGTAAATTGGACAAGACCATTTTTAGATGAGAGGGGTTTATTTAAAAAACATCACCCCGACATTTCAATAAAGGGGCATGATATGATTTCACAAAAGGTAGGATAACGCGACCACCCGACCCGGACGTGATGATCCGATGATTCGAAGTTAGCCCTCTGATAGGTCCATTCACATAAAACTACTGCGTACTTTTAATTACGTGAATCCAAAGGGGCTTGATTTCTGGAAACAAATGATTGTCGGTGTTTGATCTTAGATTGAAATTTATTTGCAACAAAACACGAAACAGAAGATTAAATCGTTAGGTACATGATTTGAAGTTTAAAAAACGATGACTTCGCGTGTACATAAGTACATGATAGCAAGATAAAACAAGGAGTCAATTTAAAGTCTGACAGAAAAAGAGAAACAAAAATAATTAATGTCGCATTGTCACGTGTACATGTATGTCTTTAAAACGGGGGTTAATTAAAGTGTGATGAAGCGAGTTGATTATAGTCGAAATATGGTATCTTTGTGATGATTAAGAGATTAGCCGCCATGTATGTGATAATTAATGTTTTGCACTGTCAACCAAGGATAGACACCAGACAACATGGCTTCATATAATTAAAAGAAAAAATAATAATTTCGTTGGGCAATTCATAAACACTCCGTAACTTATTATAGTTAGTATAGTTGTATCCATGGTAACATTAGGCTATATGCGGTCTTCATTGTACATTTTCTCCAAATCTACTCGTTACATTAATAGGAATTCATGTCAGAAGATTAATTTTACACTAAATGCTTGAAGAAAAACATATGCTCACTCCCCAAAACTTTCGTAATTTGCTGCTTTTTAAATTCGTTTGATTTTACTGTTTCATTTACTGACAACTGGAAGGCATGCTGGTATTCTGTCAAGAAACGGTCCCTTGTAATACAATCCTGGTTATGGAAAATTAATTCAAACAGCCAAACAAACAAAGTCGAGGTTATGTGTTAAATAAAATTGTTTTCATAAAAAAAAAACGAAGGTGGAATACATAGCGCTTGCATGCTGGTGGCGGTTTCCCTTAACTCTTCTACCTACCAAAGGAGTTTCACCCAACTCCAAATCACCTGTTATTATACCATTATTCGAATGGAGGTTACGCCTGGTTACCTATCGTCCTCGTGACCTATTTATTAGATCTTTAGATAACGCGACTGATGATGATGCTATGTGGGAGGCACCTTGGACCCTAAGACTCCCTAGGATACGTAAATCAATGTACAGGTAGGTTGCGATGATGTTGATTTAATCTCCAGGATAGTAACAGGTGGAAAGCGCGACTTTGATCTAGGTGGTCGGCTGGCTGGCTTGGAGTCATGATTGAAATGGAGGTGGGTGTGGTGATGGTGATGATGGTATAGGGGTGTGAAATGATAGAGGGGTGAAGGGAGTCACTATGATGTCTGGCTGGAAGTCATGATTGAGATGGTGATTGGTGCGGTGATATTGGTGGTTGTGATGAAGGTGGTGGTGGTGGCGGTGGTGGTGGTGGTGATGGTGGTTGTGATGAAGGTGGTGGTGGTGGCGGTGGTGGTGGTAGTGGTGGTATAGTGGTAGTTGTGGGTGAGATGATGGTTTGGTCACGAAACTCCTTTTAACTTTGAAAGTTTAATATTCTTTAAAAACCCATAATGCGACTTTTTACATAGTAAGATATGTAACTCTCGTGAGAAAGCAACTTCCTATCCTTAAATAAAGGAAGTTTGACAGTACATAATGGTGTGATATTCTTCATAGGCCTGGAATGTTTTACCGAGTGTCCAACGTTTGCTGGTACGGTTTGAAACATGAAAGAAACGCCTTTGCATTGGTCTTCGGTTCCAACAGAGCTGGTTTTGAAATCATACAGAGCATCTTCACATTGCCATCATGTTGATATATTATTGATATACATGAATATAACCATAACTCACTGATCGTACAGGTAGTTCATAGCAATGGTAATAGACCTGTAAAGTATTTTCGTACTGTCAAATACCATCTTCTCAAAATAATCACGACCTTTGACCTTTCGTATGTTATGATGAAGACGTCATGTGGTGATCTGATCATCGATCAAACCAGATTAAATTCGGTTTCTATTCCCAAAATAATTCCTCGGATTGTCTTATTGATTCTCTTTCAAAAGAATGAGGATAATCCGTTTCTAATTTCCACAGGGGTCTGAAAGAAGGTCATCATTTCCTCAGAGTATTCATTTCATAATTTTTGAAAAACCTCAATCAATCACTCTTGCTTCATCTTGTGTGTCCTACACAACAACTAAACTTCCAATAGAAAATAGAAAACCTTTTGGGCGGGGAGGGGATGTTCTCCAATTTGTTAACATAATTGGATCATTTTTCTTTTACAAATTGCCATCCCAAGCAAATAAATAATCTCGTACTTTCCTGATCGTCTATGAGGACAATAACCCTTATTACAATATAACTTGTGAAAACTTAAAACGATTCTCATTTCTGCTCGTAATAATCATACCCCGTCACTCAAGGCAAATAAAAAATGTCGGTTTTTGCTTTTACTGTTTCCACATATTCATCTTATAAATATCACCGTTAAAGAAAAGTAAGATTAGAATCATTTTCGGGTTTATGAACCTGAATTTACAATCATCATCAGGAATTTAATCTCATGCAATAGTCATATACTAGGCTAGCTTGACATCACTTGAACTTTTTCGGTTATTTTATTCTATTCCATATTATCTCCATTCTAAGTCGACTAATGTACGGTTTGTTCATCTTTTCCACCTTCATCATAAGTGCTGCTGAGTGGCTAAACCCTCAAACCAGCGACGATGACCCGACGAAGAAAAAACAACCAGACTCAGCTACCTCTACATGCTGCAGCTACCATACACTCCGGAACCACTTCTCGGTCATTACCTTCGCAGCCGTCTTCGTGATGATCAATGCTGGGCTGGCAGCATGGGGTGCGTATGAAGGATATCAAAGCATTGATGATGAGAGGCATCCTGTGGCACTCTGTATCGCGAGAAGTACAGGTGGGTTAGTTCTCTGTCAAGATCTTTGTCTTCTTTGCCTTCTTATTCTTCTTCTTTTTCGATTCTTCTCCTCCTCCTCCTTCCTCTCCTCATCCTCCTTCTCCCCTCCTACTTCTTTTTCTTCCTTTTCTTCTTCTTCCCCCTGCTTCCTTTCTTCTTCTTCTCCTTCTTCTCCTTCTCCTTCCTCTTCCTTTTTCTTCTTCTTCTCCTCCACCCCATTCTTCTTCTACTTCTTCTTCCTCCTCTTCTTATCCAACTCATTCTCTCCTTTTCTCTCTTCAAACGCTCTCTCTCTCTATCTTTCCCTCCACACCCACACACACATCTCCCACATCCAGGCGCGCCGGAAGCAGTTTGGGATTGGGGGGGGGGGGGGGCAAACATTCCAGGGGCAGTGACGTAATGAGAAAAAACGTTCGGAAGGGGGGGGGGGGGCAGACGAAAAATCTGCATCACCACCAGTCTAACACGTTACTTGCAGGTCCCGCGGAACGTTTTTCAAAGTAGAGTATTAACGATCAGGTAGAGCGTAAATTGGCGTGGGGTCCAGGGCATGAGCCTCGGCAGGGGGTCAAGGGGCTGAGCCCCCGGAAGCTCAGGGGTTTTAGGTATTTAATTAGGGTCAGATGAGCATCCAGGGGCCCGCATTAGGGCCCTTGTTGGGGTCCAGGGGGCAGAGCCCCCGGAAGCTCAGGGGTTTTAGGTATTTAATTACGGTCAGATGAGCACCCAGGGGCCCGCCTTAGGGCCCTTGGTGGGGTCCAGGGGGCAGAGCCCCTGGAAGCTCAGTGGTTTTAGGTATTTAATTACGGTCAGATGAGCATCCAGGGGCCCTCTTTAAGGCCATTGACGTGTGCCAGGGGGCAGAGCCCCCGGAAGCTCAGGGGTTTTAGGTATTTAATTCCGGTCAGATGAGCATCCGGAGGACCGCCTTAGGGCCCTTGGTGGGGTACGGGGGCGGAGCCCCCGTAAGCTCTGGGGTTTAGGCATTTAATTACGGTCAGATGAGCATGTTTTATACCTTATTTGTGACATTGGCAGGTCACTTATTTTTTCTCTCCGTCTTTCTTTCTTTTTCTCTTTAACATACTTTTTCAAAAAGTGAGGGGGGGGGGGGCTCGAGCCCAGCCACTTTGCAGACCATGACATAAAGCCTTCTAAATAAGCGTATTTTTCGTCCGACTGTAATTTGGGAATTTCTTATTTGCCAACAATCGCATAAAAAGGTGTGACTTAAAAAAAAAGGAGAAAAATACCAGAAAATCATGTCATAACAGCAACATTTGTAAATCACTGGTATCGAAAAAGAAATACACCCCCCCCCCCCCCCCATCATTACGCCAGCGTTCAGGGGCTCATGTCTTCTCACCCCTATAACAAACAAAAACAGACACGTTTTCCCATTCTCGCACAATATGTCAACGATATGCGCGTATCGCTATTATACAGACCTCCATTGATCAATACTGTATAGGTGGCATACGCAATGTTTAAGGAAGTAAATTTCCTTTTCTTTGAATGGAATTATTATGTGATTTAATTCAGGTTTTTATTATTGTTATGTTCTTTTGGGTTAAAAATACAAACCATGTTTACTCCTTTACTGCTTCTTTTTTTTTTTTTTTGGAGGGGGGGGGCGTTTTTGGGGGGCAAAAATGCGTTTTGCCCCCCCCCCCCCACTTTTTTGATTGGGGGGGGCAACTGCCCCCCCTGCCCCCCCCCCCCACTTCCGGCGCCTATGCCCACATCACCCACACTCTTTCCACCCCCTATTCTTTACATTTAATCTGGTTGTTTTTGATGTAGCCTGTTTCATCATAATTATATTGTCATGAGTATTATGGTGCAGATCTTTACAAATCAATTATCATCATTCCATAGAAAGATTTTTTAAAAAGCGACAAAGCTATTTTCATCAAAATTTAGCAACAATATGATTGCCATTCACCCACTTGGCTTTACGAAAACACAAGAAGAGACAGTCAAAGCTTATAAATGTCTATATGTTGTATCAATCATTTCACAGGTCGCTGTCTTAGTTTCAATTGTTGTTTTGTGCTGGTTCTGATGCTTCGAAAGCTGCTGACGCTATTACGTAATACATTCCTGATGTCAGTGCTTCCTCTCGATCAGCATGTCACCATCCACAAGGTTGTAGGTGTTCTCATCCTCATCTTGACGATCATTCACGTCGCCGGTCACCTTACCAACATCGGTAAGAAACTCGAAACGATTCTTATTTAATAACAACAAAGATGTGTTGACCCTTGTTAAAAGAAACCTCATCCCAAAGAATAAGTGTAGGTATTCTGAAAAATGAAATGTATTCCTGGCCTTTGATGTACAATATGTACAAATATACAAGAGATATATAAATGAAGACATCCTTGGTATGATGTAATTCCTTTTAGACATGGGCGCAGTCATTTTGTTTTTTATGATAATGTGACATACCAGGTGAACTTGAACATAATTATATCATGCACCAATTTATAGTTAAAAAGACTTTTTGATTCAATAACGAAACTTTTAGTTTTCAATGAGAGAAAATCATATCTGAGAAGTTAAAAATATATTTGGTGAAAATATTTTTTGTTTTAATTGGATTAAAACATCTCATACATAATACAAATCAACATGAAACACATGTATTTCAAATATACCATTACCATAATACAAAATGATGATAATTATAGTATGAGTAGAATTTAGAAACCAAGATTATAGATAAAAAAACAAAGAAAAGAGACGGAACAACATAACGGGTTACTTTATCATCCTAATTCTAGCACATTACATTTTTTGCGAACTCTATGCATGGATCTATCCTCATAACAAATATGTTTTTCTGTGAGGTTCGTTTGCTTTAATTTAAAAAGAAATAAATTAAAAGAAGGGAGTATCTCAAGCGATCTACATAAATATAATGTTTTCTTTGCGATGATAATACAATGATTCAATAGAGCATGCTGTTTGTCTTGTATTCCAAACAAGATCTCCTCGTCGGTCAATTGAAAACATTTCTTTATTAAATCTAATATGCCACCATTTTAGAAATTTGTTCAAGTAATCTCGTGTATATAAACATTCTACAAACAAATGTTCAATCTTTACCTCACAACCAAAATGATAAAATATAAAAGTTGACAAATATCTATTTCATTTATGCGAAACTTTCACCCCATGCAGAAGAGCATTAACTTGTGTATGTAATTTGCGTTTTGGCGATTGTAGTGCAAAGGATGGTAGCAGGTGAATGTAATGCTTCATCACCACACACACCTGAGAAGGAAGCATCCATAAATTTAAATACATTTAGCTGATATACATCTTCGCATAGTACGTCACATTATCAAGAATTGACGATGCCCCTGTCTTGCCGAGAAACTGTACATTGTTCTTGCTTTTTACCCGTCTTGTTTTTTTTTTGGTGGGGAATCTTGGAAATTAATGGGCAAGAATACAATCATTCTCTCAGAATAACTTAAATTATTGCTTGGTATGCGGCTTCCTTTAACCCCCTATCATTCCAATACCCTCTTGGTATTCCACAGAGCTAGGCGAATTTAGCCATCCCGGTTCGAGTTGGGCTCGATTATGGCAAATACTGCTTTGTTGGGCAAGCACAAAACAAAATGATGTACGCCATGTAGTGATCAACTGAAACCATGTTGCCCAAACTCTGTGTATAGATAGCTCTGATAGTGTCAGGGGCGCTGTCACGGGTTTGAATGTTTTTACAACACTCAAGGTATTCCCATCCAGGGTTGTAAATGCAGGCAATCCAGTTTGTATCTTTACAATCAGTACTGCAGTAGTAACTTAGTATCATGTTACCATGGTAACAGAAGGAAATCACTTTAAGATACAAAAAAATACGGCAAGAATAGTGTATATGTTTACACTTGATTGTAAGTTGCTTTGAATATTACAGGTCCAGTTTTTATTTTTTATTGACAGGACTGATCTACCATGCAGAGATGATGAATGATACGACGTTCACGGAGATCATAACCCGTCCTGTACCTGGTGTTGGGCTGGTAGAGAGCGCGTGTAACATCACTGGTTTGGTGCTGGTTGTTGTACTCGTCATCATGGTACTATGCTCCCTACCTTTCATCAGGAGAAACGGATATTTCAAAGTAAGCTCGATCATGGGTACTAGGTGGGATACGAACGTAATGTGGTTGGATTGGCATGACTTGTGTGCGCTTGTAAAATGGCGCCTAGCCGCAATACTCCCCAAAAAGTGGAGCTTGTGCGGATTATAGCAATGAAAGCTAATGACCCGGTAATAATAGTTATGATATAGAGCCAGGGGCGTCGCCAAAGGGGGGGTGCGGGGGGTGCGACACCCCCCCCCCCCACCTGTCAGGATTTTGTCGGTAAAATTGCGCTGCCGTCGGGAAAAAAAGAGAAAAGGGGGAGGGAAAAGGGAGAGGGAAAGAGAAAGAAAGGAAAAAAGAAAAGAAAAAGAAAAGAAAGAAAGGAAAAGAAAGGAAAGAAAGGAAAAGAAAGGAAAGAAAAGAGAAAAAAGAGGGAGGAGAGAAAAGAAAGGAAAAGAAAGAAAAGAAAGAAAAGAAGAAAAAAAGAAAAAAGAGTAAAAGGGAAACAAAAGAAACAGGGGATGAAAGAGAGGAGAGAGAGGGGAGGTAAGAGCCTGAGAGAAGAGGAGTGGGAGTAAAAGAGAGAAGGGGGTTGTTGGGTGGAGTCGTCTCGTCGAGGGAGCAAGAAAGACACGGTCAAATATGTTGCTGTGTCGGGTCAGCTGTGTCGGTATTCTTGCTCGATCCTCGTGTACTGATAAGTTTTTTTCCCTACAAACTGTGACTTTTTATCCGCTGTGACGACTTCGAGAATGACTACAACTACAATACTTGTATTTTCTCGAAGTTTCACTTTCCTATAATATCAGCTAAAGAAATCAGAGGTTTAAAATTTTTGGGGAAACTAAATTCAAACAAGGTTTAAGAGTCAACAACGGTACGACGAATCGTTTTCCTTTCTCTATATTGTGATGAAACGCCAAAGATTCCGCGCTTCGCACGGAAGGGGAAAACTTAATTTAGACGAGTCGAGAAGAACGGTACAACGAATCGTCTGCTTTCTCTAATAATTTAAAGAAACGTCAAAACTTCGCGCGGGTTGGGGAAAACTGAATTCAGATAAGGATTAAGAGTCGAAGACAGTAAACCGAATCGTCTGCTTTTTTCTCATAATTTAATGAAACGTCAAAGGATTAAGAGTCGAGCACGGTTCAACGAATCGTCTACTTTCTCTAATAATTTAATGAAACGCCAAAACTTCCGCGCTTTGCGCGGAAGGGGGAAGCTTCATTCAGACAAGGATTAAGAGTCGAGCACGGTACGACAAATCGTCTTCCTTTGACTATATTGTGATGAAATGCCCAAAATTCCGCGCTTTGCGCGGAAGGGGAAAACTACATTTAGACGAGTGGAGAACGGTACAACGAATCGTCTTATTTCTCTAATAATTCAAGGAAACGTCACAACTCCCGCGCTTCGCGCGGAAGGGGGAAGCTTTATTCAGACAAGGATTAAGAGTCGAGCACGGTTCAACGAATCGTCTACTTTCTCTAATAATTTAAAGAAACGCCAAAACTTCCGCGCTTTGCGCGGGAGGGGGAAGCTTCATTCAGACAAGGATTAAGAGTCGAACACGGTTCAACGAATCGTCTACTTTCTCTAACAATTAAATGAAACGCCAAAACTTCCGCGCTCGCGTGGGAGGGGGAGAACTGAATTCAGATAAGTATTCAGAGTCGAGAATAGTACACCGAATCGTCTGCTTTTTTTCTCATAATTTAATGAAACGTCAAAGCTTCCGCGCTTCGCGCGGGAAAGGGAAAAACTGAATTCAGACAAGGATTAACAGTCGAGCGCGGTTCAACGAATCGTCGACTTTCTCTAATAATTTAGTGAAACGCCAAAACGTTCGCGCTTCGCGCGGGAGGGGAGAGATTAGTTCATATGAGGATTAAGAGTCGAGAACAGTACACCAAATCGTCTACTTTTTTCTAATAATTTAATGAAACGTCAAAGCTTCCGCGGGAGGGGGAAAAACTGAATTCAGATAAGGATTATGAGTCGAGAACAGTACACCGAATTTTCTGCTGTTCTCATAATTGAATGAAACGTCATTCTTCCGCGCTGTGCGGGAGGGGGAGAAACTTAATTTAGACAAGGATTAACAGTCGAGGACGGTACAGCAAATCGTCTTCTTTTTATAATAATTTAATGAAACGTCAAAGCTTCCGCGCTTCGCGCGGGAGAGGGAAAAACTGAATTCAGACAAGGATTAACAGTCGAGCGCGGTTCAACGAATCGTCTACTTTCTCTAATAATTTAAAGAACGCCAAAACTTCCGCGCTTTGGGCGGGAGGGGGAAGCTTCATTCAGACAAGGATTAAGAGTCGAGCACGGTTCAACGAATCGTCTACTTTCTCTAATAATTTAATGAAACGCCAAAACTTCCACGCTTCGCGCGGGAGGGGGAAGCTTCATTCAGACAAGGATTAAGAGTCGAACACGGTTCAACGAATCGTCTACTTTCTCTAACAATTTAATGAAACGCCAAAACTTCCGCGCTCGCGCGGGAGGGGGAGAACTGAATTCAGATAAGGATTCAGAGTCGCGAATAGTACACCGAATCGTCTGCTTTTTTCTCATAATTTAATGAAACGTCAAAGCTTCCGCGCTTCGCGCGGGAGGGGGAAAAACTGAATTCAGATAAGGATTATGAGTCGAGAACAGTACACCGAATTTTCTGCTGTTCTCATAATTTAATGAAACGTCAAAGCTTCCGCGCTGTGCGGGAGGGGAAGAAACTGAATTTAGACAAGGATTAACAGTCGAGGACGGTACAGCAAATCGTCTTCTTTTTATAATAATTTAATGAAACGTCAAAGCTTTCGCGCTTCGCGCGGGAGGGGGGGGGGACTTCATTCAGACAAGGATTAACAGTCGAGAACGGTACAATAAATCGTCTTCTTTTCCTAATAATTTAAGGTAACGTTTAAGCTTCCGCGCTTCGCGCGGGAGGCCTATCACCCACTCCCCCCTCTAATGAGCGCGTTTCGCGCGCTCTTTAAGTGATTCGTTTGCTCTCTACCGCCCCCTCCTAAAATAAGATCCTAGCTCCGCGCCTGCATTAAAATATAGCTATGATGCTGACTAAGTTGACGAAATAATTCATATATTTATGTCGTCGAGGAAAATGACCATTTGCGCATACAAGTACTATAGATAGTCCATAGGAAAAATAATTTAGCCTTCGGCCCCGGGTTTATAGGGTTAAATTTGTAGATATTGGACATTTAATTTTGTCGGTAATTGGGGGCTAGTTTTGTCGGTAATCGTTGGCCTCTACACCCCCCCCCCCCCCCCCACTGAAAAAGGTCTGGCGACGCCCCTGTATAGAGCGCTTAGAAACATAGTATTAAGCGATTTACAAATGTGACTATTATTATATTCATTCAACAATTAGTTGAGCTCCATGCAGGGAGTACTAGGGATGATTTCTAGATGATGCATTATACCTGAAATCGTGATTGATGGCTCATGAAATTTATTTAGATGTTTTACAATCAATGTCATGTATCAATAATTTAAATGCAAGTGTGCTTGTACTAATATTTTTTTTAATGACGTAATGCTTAAAGGTATCTGATACAATTTTGTTTCCTCAAATAATCACATAAACAGTTATTGGAAAGCATAATAATGATTTAGAACTTTGGCTCATAACATTGAAATATGCCCTCTCCATGAAAGATATGATGTCCCGTATTTGGTTTCTTTGAAATCGGGCTATTTCCGATTATATTAATTCAGGTACACTGGCGTTCTATTCATCGATCCATGATTTCATATTGTTTTAATGCATTAAAGGTACTATGTCCCATTTGCGGGCCAAAAATATGAAAAAGTTAAATTCCAACTGCATTTGAAAGATAATACTAATTTAGAACTTCCCTAAAAAAGGTGGGGCTTGAAAATGTCTTCAATTGGGAAAATAACGACTATTAGTTGTCAAAATCGACTTTAGGGCTATAGAGCCCAAAAGTAATAGTCTTGATTTTCAGACAATTGTACCGAATGGTCATACGTTTTATGCTGCGCAAAGATTCAATCAGTTTAATCTTGGCCATCACAAGAAGTGGGTTATTGATGTAGACAAAATGCTCATGTACCCTTTACAACTCTTTTCATGTATGTTATTACCAAAGAAGAAATAAAGCCAGTCAGTCACTCAATAGTGTCTGACAGTGAAGTCTAGCAAGTAAACGGGTTTCCTTGCATAATTTGAAAATGAGGACACTGCTAACGTTTAAATTTCACAGATAGGACATACATGACATATTCATAATTCCTGCAAAGTTCTACAGCATTTGAGGTTGGCTGCAAAAGGGACATAGTACCTTTAAAAACCTCGTTATACATTTTACCTGAAACATAGTTCGCATACAGACAATGCTTTTTTTTTCTTCTATTTTTAAATAGAAATTTCATTTTAGTTCCCGTATGAAGAGTGACTAACCCATAACGAATCGTGTCAATATCTTTTACCTGACTGGTGTTGTTCCCTTTCTCTCAGGTATTTTATTGGACCCATCAGCTGTGTATCATCTTCTGGTGTTTGCTCGTCATACATTCCAAGTACTTTTGGATGTGGTTCATTGTCCCAGGTATGATCTACATAGCAGAACGTTTCTTACGTCTTCGGATGTATAGAAGAGCTAGGTTTGGAATCATCCATATCCAAGAAGGATACGTGCTACCTGCTAATGTAAGTATAATATGCTTTATGTTTAATGTGACGTCAGAGTGCAATTTCGTTTGATCCATTTGTTCCAATGCACGGTGAATTCACTTACCTCACAATATACTTTGAACATCGTTAGTGACGTCAGCTTGCAATGGTGCAAACTTTTTGATCAAACGGAATTGCACGCCTGGAGAATGATGCCGTTCAACATCACTTGTATCGCATGTCATGTGAGTAAGAATAATATTGACCAACGAGGTTCCAAGAATCTTAGTAGGTGTTGTATAATATCAAACATCGACGTTGCCCTGGGCTTTGTACAATATCTAGAAAATAAATAGAAGTGTCGTAGTCGAGTGGTCTAAGTACTGGACTGAGAATGCAAAGGTTGTTGGTTCGATCTCCGGCACGGCACTTGTGTCCTTGAGCAAGGCATTTTATCTACTTTGCTTCTCTCTACACAGGTGTCAAATGGTACATGTATGTTGTAACTTGTAAAGTGCTTCACAAGATACAGTTATAGTTATTAATAAATACAAAATAATTAAACACCTGCTTTGTCGACTTTCTAGATTAAATTATGCTTTTATATTGGTTAGTCGTCACCTGGCTTGCATTCACTCCAGGTCAACAAGAAATCACTACCCACCATTTGATCTACTTCATCCAGGTAGAAATATAGCCTGGGATAAAATGCCTTGTCATTAAGGACGCTAGCAAATAAATCATACCCGCTTTACTAAATCCGGATTGAATGAGAATACCGTGAATAAAATTGTACCAGTAGCTCTAGGTCATCACAAAGTTCTACCAGAAACGAAGTTTGTACCTACCCGCATTAGGTTTTGTTTTCATCAAAATATCATTAAAACTAGAAATTAAGCCACGACAATGCCAGAGTAGTTAGTTTTGAATGATAAACATACAACGGCAACATCAGAATTGATAGATTATTGGTGTCCTTTGCTAACATAAGTAGATTAAAATGCTTGAGTACTTTGATAATTATGAATTCAAAGAATAAACAAATTGATAAATCCTTCACAGGTTGTTCATCTTGTCATCCAGCGTCCCGCGAATTTCAAGTTTCACGCAGGAGAGTACATCTATGTTAATATACCTTCCATTGCATCTCATGAGTGGCATCCATTCACTATCAGCAGTGCGCCAGAACAGCTAGGTAGGAAAACATTTCTCTTTCATTTTATTCAAACTTTTGTCCGTTGAACACGAGGCGTTATTAGGCCGTGACGTAGGGCTGTGTCAGCGAGTGGCGCGGCTTGTGTTGCGCCATGTGAGTCAATACAACTCGAACAGTGTGAAGACTGTTTTGTTTTA
>JAVYIG010010421.1:0-22500 GCA_035222895.1 Strongylocentrotus droebachiensis | reverse complement strand
ATATACTTTACTTTAGAGAAAGAGATCATCATTAGTACAGGGCAAGAAGCAAAACAAATAATATGCCATATCTTTCACCAGTGATGACTTGCTAAAACCTGGCGTTTTAAAAACAACCAAGAAAAATAAACGTAATCAATGATCAATGTTTGTATTTGTACCTGATCCAAATACAGGTTTTCCAGAATCTGAAACGGCAACAGAAAGGCAGAATCACCGTGTTCTTCTGTGGCTCTCCTGCTCTTGGGAAAATTATCCGAACTAAATGTTTGAAGTATCAGATGGACTTTAGAAAGGAGAACTTCTAAGCCTGGGACCAAATTTTGTGTGATAGAGTAACAGAATGGATGAGCGTCACGTTAAAGAAAAGTGGACGTTTGAACAACTCAATCAATTTTCCTATGCATAAGAGTGGAGGTCCAGTGTTGCGGGCACTTCCGTATTGTATAAGCCGTATTTATTATCCTTAACAGTAGCATACATTTGTAGCTACACGGGTCATGAGGGCCATGGCTGCAAGGGAGACACCCCCCCCCCCCCGCGCCTACCAAATGGCGAAATTAGAGCAAGATAGGAGATGGGAGGGCAACGTGAGCGAAAAAAATAATACGACCCCCTTAATACCATCCCATCATTTTCTGGACTTGTTCTCTTGCATTTCGTCAATTCAATTGTTATAATGCCCCCCTCCACAATGATGGCAGGGTCCCTCATTGACGGGATTCACGCTACACCACTGCTCCTGCTATTTCATAGTATAGTATTAATGACTGCTTTGAGAGAAATAGTTGTTTTATTACGCTCAAGGGAAGGTTAGAATTGTGCTATTCCCCGAGGCTTGCCGAGGGGAATAGCCCAATTGTAACCTTCCCGAGAGCGTATGAAAACAACTATTTCTCGAATATTAAAGCAGTCATTAATACTTTTATATGCCGAAAAAAAATAGACTAAAGTTTTTGGAAGTTTATTTTCGTCTTCATGTCAACAATGCAAGATAAAATTGTCGGTAAGATCGATCGAGATTCAATTGTATTGAATGTAAACTTGCATGTAAACATTTACTCTATTTGGCATGTGAGCCAACAAACAATTTGTTTCGCCGATTGCCTGCTGTTGACATTTTTTAACATGTAAACCTATGGGGTAACCATGGAGTAACCATGGTTATTAAAAAATATTGAAATGTTTATGCATGGTTACCGGGAATTTTACAGGAACAGTTGAAGTTTATGAATGCAATTCGACCAATCAGATGGCTGGATTTCTTAAGTGAGGTATATAATCAGATTTATTTCATAGGCTATGTAAAACACGATCGCAGCTACTTTCGAGAAATCAACTCAAGGACAATTCCAATACCCATAGATCGAGAAAATTAGAAATCATATTCGGATTTATACGTAATTATAATGTTCGCACATTTCAAAAGGTGACATACAAGGCATTGAAATTGCCTTAGGTTGATTTTCGAAAGTAGTTGCGAATGAATTGTTAGGAAATTGAGAATCCGCTCGGGACTTGTATTTGTATTTTTTTCTCTTTCTGTTCTTTGGAAATTTTCGGCAGACTTTTCGATCCAATAGCCCTATCATAATTGTATATTCTCATCGTTTGAATTATGTCCACAATGTGATGTGCTATTTATTCACCATTTTCATTCAATTCTCAATCATAATATGCTACTTAAGTTTTTCAAAATAAACTATTCGACGAATGTATTTGCATTACGAATATGTCTTTCGGAGGTTGAATTAAATTATAGCCGTGAATAAAACGAGAGCTAATCCTCAAGATATAGAAGTTTTGGCTTTGTAACGTTTAAAGCGCTATCTAAAGTGTTGGGAGCCTCAAACATTTGATGGCAAAATTTCACTTAAATTGTATCATAATGTAAACAGATTGTCATTTAAGACGCATTTCTGCAACGATTTTCAAGTCAAATATTGATGAAAGAATACAAAATTTAGGTTTTTTACGTACAACAGAAAACCGAAATCATGTTTTCTTTTATCAATGTTTGTTTTCAAACACATACTTTTGGGGGAAATCTTCGCAGAAGTGTGTCTTATGACATCCTCTTTTACATTATTATACAATTTAAGTGAAATTTTGCCATTCATTTTTTGGCGAAATTGGGGGTCTCAACACTTTAGAGCGGCCTTTAAAGCTTACAGTGTGAAATCCGTTATTATATGGCACGATGTCTGCTTTACAAACCTTGAATCTGTGTTTATAGGATTAACGCTTGTTATCAAATTGGATTAAATTTGCATTTGTTTAGATGTATTCATAACACATTTGACAATTATTACGGAAAGCACATTATATGCAAATTTTAAGATGTTATGATATCATAAATATTAAAAACAAGATTGATCCTTTCCAGTTCTGTTGTAATGTTGATATTGTGTATGTATTCATTATAATTTCATGATTCTTTTGGTGCAATGTCATACATTCATTTATTTATATAAACGTCTAATTTTTATTCATTTTTCGTTTGTGCTGTAATTGTTTTTTGATGTTTCGCATAATCCTATCTGTTAATAAAGTATTATTTTCAGGTTGAATGTCCATCATCATATTCCATTCAGCTCCATTATTTATACAATTCATACATGTCTGAATCTATGAAGAAATGTTGATACGACATATCAATGCTTATATCATTAAAATGCAAAATTCTTTAATAGGCCGACCTGGATTGTAAATTGCCTAATTACATAATTCAATTATATAAAACTTATCTTATAGGGCATTTCGAAAACCCTAGAGCAATTAAAGGATTTAGAGAGATGAGAGAATATATCCATAGCGGCATGATTTCGCTAATTAAAGAAAATGTTATCATAATTTTGATTTGTTTTGTTTGTGTGTTGTCACGATAGACTTTATAAGAAAATAAGAAATTGGTGGTTCAAACGGATAGAAGAGATAAAGATTTGACAACAACACACTTTTTGTTATAAAAATTAAAGTTCTTAATGAATTATCCCACCCAAAGATTATCGGCCGCTGTTTTTGTATACTCAATAAATTCGTGCAGTATTTCTGAACAACTTTGTGAAACGTTTGTCTACAGTTATCTATCTCCGATTAAAGCATTATGTGAATGGAATGCCAAAGAAACGTACACCTGAACTTGCCATTGGTTGTATTTTATCATTCTCCCTGTCAGTTTTAACACTTTTTTCATTTAATAATAATAATGATATAATAACAATATTGGATATTTCTATAGCGCACATAAAATTATCAACCACGCAACCGGCGCTCCAATATTACCCCTGTTCTGCAAGGCTACAGATTTCAGTATTCACATCATTCAAGGATTTTCTTCATACCGGTACCCATTTTGCACCAGGGTGGAGAATTTAAAAAAGAAAGGGGTCTTTTCAAAGGATATTAGTTCAGTAGCAGGACTCGATCCGCGAACACTGTAGCGTGTCGTAATCTAGTGGACACGTCTTCTGACTGTGGATCAGATGGTACGCGGTTCGAGTCCCGCCACGCCAGTACTGTGGTAGGTGTAAACACAGATTAGTCTTTTCCTAAATGATTTGATTGATGATCTACATGTATCAAGATTCTCTTTTAGTGGTTGATCCAAGATTCTCTGCCGGGGGGGGGGGGGGGGGGGGGCACATACAGGGCACATATTTGGAAATTATCTGACAAGTGAAAATGTTCATCAGCCCATGATTATTATTTTCTACCACCTCCCCCCCCCCCCCCCCCCTCTCCTTTTTTGTATCTATTTATTTATTTATTTCTAATCTTTTGTCAGGGTAGCCCATTCACCAATAAGTGGGGGAGGGGGGCCTGGGTCCGCCATTGTCTTTAACATATTTTGTCTTATATGTAACAGACAGTGTTGATCGAGACCATGGGATTGGTATGTCCAATGGGTTTATGTGGAGGACAGAGTATATATAATCATTTTCCTCCAAATAGCATTGTCAGTTCTCTGATCCACAAGACAAATTTGCTCCTCCCCCCCCCCCCCCCCTTATTCAATATAATGCATAATTTCAAATTATTCTGTATTTGAGATTAATAAGTTTTGAACCTCATCTGGGGAAATTGGACTAATCAAGAATCCATTTTATCAAGGGATGCTCCTCATCAAGTTCGATATAACACAATATAATTGATGCTGACAATCAAATCCTAAATAATTAGACCCTAAAATCTGATTTCTCAAACATAAATTTTGTTTTGGAAACTGTGGTCAACCTTTTAAAAAATTCAAATTCAAATTCAAACTTTTATGATTTCAATCCAAACAGATATGATCATTCTCAATTTGTGTTTACATTGGATAACGAATTTCAAAGTTATAGTGTAACATGTGCATCTTAAATTTTTTTTTGTTTTTTTGTTCAGGTGTGGGGGGGAGGGGTAGGGGGTGCTGAGATCTTTACCAACAAGGTGCATTACATTCACTCCTGTGCTTAGTACAAACGAATGTTACATTCTTTATCATACACAAATTCATGTAATATCTCATGAACGAATTAAAATATCAACAAAATAGATCTTGACAATGGTTTTGAATTTTAGTTCATTTTAATACTTTTCTATAATTTGATATCTCTGGCGGATATTTAATATGAATGATACATGTCATAATACTGGAATGCATCTCGGATGGTTTGTCCAAATTGGTGAAAGGTCACATTTTCCACATCTTCGTTATTTGATAACATTCTAACATATGTAAAAGAAAGCGAAAAATATGCTAAATACTGTCTCATGGATTAATGACATCTTAATCTATCTCACAATATAACATATCATTGGGGTAACAAATAAAGAACCATTCTCTTGTGCCCTTAAAAGTGAAATTACCAACAAACATTTAGCTTTGTATGTTAAGCGTTCAATGTCACTATACTTTATTTAAAATACAAGCTTCAAATATTACTTCTATGAATAGATATTGCAAAGAAGTTTAAATACTCTCTCAATTAACATAAGAACGAATCATGACTAATGAGACTACTCAAAAGGCATTTTTGCTACGCACAAATTATTGTCTTATGTGATGGGTACACTTCAAGACTTCTTAATTTATAAGAAGCAGAGTGACATCTTTGAAACTACACTGCTATATATTGAATTTTCTATTTCATATGAAACTTTAGGTGAATAAAATAATTATTAAGTGAAAAGTACTTTTTATGCTTCAATACAAGCTATTTTGTGAATTCAAACAGTTAATAAGTTCTCCATTCCATGATTAGCAATACTAATGAAAGCAAGTTTAGCAACGTTTCTCATGCGCTCATATCTATACTAAGAAATGCTCAAAGCACCTAAACAACAAACAGTTTAGAAAATGACATAAGGCAAAGTAAATACATATAACCTGGAATGGATAACATTTAGAAAAATATAGAAATTTAATGAAAGATTTTGACAAGATATAGGTTTTCAAGTTTCTTTGGAACAATTTCTGAGTGGAAGAGAATGGGATTGCACAGATGCACAGCTCAAAGTTCCTTCTCTGTTGAAATTTAGTTGTGTAACTTTTAGTTTTTCTGTGTTTTGATTGATATGTATGACACCATAATTTAAGAAAAGTAATGTCTCATATAGACATTATAATCACAGTAAAAAAATATATATTGTGGCACATTTGTAAGGCACACAAACAGATCCTACAAGTGATCGAAATCCAATCCAAAGAGACTTGAAAACATCAACTCAGATAATATAGTGTTAATTTAGAAATGAAAGCACATACACTGAAGTACTTGAATAAGACTATCATAGGAGTTAGATTGCACCAATATAATTATGCACCTATTGAAACATTTAGATTGCACCAACAACAAATAATTCAGCTGCTAAATTTTGGCAGGTTAATAGCACTTTGCAAAAAAAATAAAAAATCCCTCTATACCATTAAAAAAGTTAATACTCACTTGAAATACAGCTATAGTAATTGTTGAAATCTGAGCAGCAAATTGTTAGTTTAAATGGTCATAAATTGAGATCTAATTGCACATTACAATACACTCTATTCATTATTTTGTATTACTTACATTACATCCAATAATACTACCTGGCATGATATATGTATTATATTTAGAATGCTCATAAAACACATGTTGCAAGTAAATATCATACAACATACTATACTCGGAATGTTTATTTGAACAACACCTATCTTTTTCACATGAAAACCTGTTTTATCAAATCTGTTCTGCAGAGGAGGAGAACAAATATTAGCCTTTAATATGCATGTAAATCCCTTTCTTTCTTTTGTTAAAGAACTATGTAACATTTTAAAATGAAGTTGATATCATGTTTATTAAATGATTGAAAATGCAATGGATTGCTGACATTTCAAAGAAAAATGATCAATTTAAATGGGAGAAAATGTGTTAATTTTCAGTAAGAATAAAGGAAAATTATTCTTTCCATGGCAAGAATAAAATCTACAATCATACCTATAATAACTAGATGAATAAGTGCAAAGCAATCACATACAGCTGTTCCCAATCATGTCTGATCATGCTTTACATTACCTTTGGATATTGATAATTGTTAGTACTTCAATAGTGCTGTTGAACAATCGTGCCTCATATTTGTATAATGAATACAATTTCTACAACAGGATTAAAGGGAAGGTTGAGTTCTGATAATGGCATCATAATCTTCACATTTTGGTTTCATATGAAAGAGCTGAGCATTAAAAGCATTTATTTTTTGTGTCTCAAGATTAAGAATGATAAGAAAATTAAGTTTGTGTTTTCAGCTACTTTGACCCACAGTTTACTTGCCTAAGTTTGATTTCAAGTGTGAATATGCATCTATTACCCCACATACTGCAAACCAAATAGAAAAAGTGGCAAAAATTACATTACTTGGCTCAGTAAACAGTTTGAAGAACTGTTGCAAGATTCATCATTTTTTTGCTCAAAATCGAGGAAAAGTCTGGATGGTGCATACAGTGATAAGGAATAAAAACTAAGAATATGTTCCTAAAGTCTGCTCCTTAATTTTTTTTTAAATCAGAACTCAAATTGACCTCCATGCATTAAGTTGTGCTCTATTTCATGTCAGTACAATCAAAGACTCAAAGGCAGTGTTTCTAGAAAGGCTCATGGAAGGGATAATAGGGGTGTGATCCATCTCTAGGGATCAGTAGACCGTCGCTGTCCACCATTGGTTTGTTATCCTTGTCCTGTAGGTGAGAGAGATAGAGAGAGAGAGAGAGAGAGACAGACATACAGACATATAGAAACACAGAGAGAAAGACAGACAGACACGCATACAGACAGAGGGAAAGACAGACAGACACACAGAAAGACAGACAGACAGACAGACATATAGAAAGACAGAGAGAAGGACAGACAGACAGACACAGATACAGACAGATAGACATGCATACAGACAATTAGAAAGAGAGAAAGACAGACAGACAGATAGACAGACACGTATACAGACAATTAGAAAGAGAGAAAGACATATAGACAGACACACATACAGACAGATAGACAGAGACATGTAGAACAAGCAAGCAAGAGATAGGAAAAGCGAGACAAACAGAGGAAGAGGACGAGAGGTCGAAAGAGAAAAAAATAAAAAGATAGAGTGAGATAGAAGCAAGTGGCAAGAGGGGAAGGGAGAGAGATTATTGCTTGTTGAGTATTGAAAGTGTATTTGCCTTGAATCAAGATCCTCCAAGGTAAGTCACTTATTTTGGTTCCACTTTGATTGCATGATTTTTAGGGTATTTTTTATCAAACTGAAGAAGAAAAATATTTGTTTTAAAAAAAATTCTCAACTCACTTAACATATTTGCAAAATGTCTCTCTAACACTCTAAATGTTATATATATGAATTAGCCAACTAAAAGTATCTGAAGGAGGAGGGGATGTCACCCCCCCCCCCCCCCCCTTCCCCTACCTATACACCTGCCGTTCGGACTGTAATCAGACAAATGCCTTTAGAATAGAATAGAATAAAGAATATATAATTTATTGTCTTCTTCCAGAACAAAAGAAGAAACGTTCCATCCAGGTGAATCACATTACATAAAATTACACAACTTATACAAAATGTTGAATATAAATACATTCATATCAAAATATTATGTTTATGTTTATTAGATTTATGTTTATGATTTGAAAGAGAAACATTACCTTTTTGGGTGGGACTAGTATGCGTCTTCTGGGCAGGCTTGATAAGAGTGCCATGTCATCCTCTGATAACTCAAAATCAAAGACGTTGATGTTCTCTTGGATATGAGATGGAGTAGCACTCTTTGGTATCACAGGGATACCCCTCTGCACCTGAAACCTGAGATCAAACAACCATATAGAAGTCTTGAATTCTTTATATGCCACACAAATAATTTTCCTATACAACACTGTATTTATCATGGAATAGATATATACCAAAGGCTTCGAGATTATGCAACTGTTCCAGTGCAAGATTAATCTATATAGGTGTTAAAAGGATTCTGACGGAGCTTATATAGAAAGGAAATGGGTAATTTTAAAAAGCCATTTTGTTGCATTGGAAAACCCTTCTGTAAATTGGTTCCTACTGTTTTGTGCAAAACTGCCCATAAGGCAAACAAACTACTGTGCAGAGAGGCAAAAGAAGCAGTGGAAATAATAATATTAGGGTTTGGATGAGGTGCAGTGATAGGTCCGGGGTTGAAGTTACACAATTCGGCTAGTGTAGGTAATTGACCGTTGAGCACTCATTTCAGAATCATGTGTCTCACACTAAATGCCCTTACCTGATAGCAACTTGAGCAATGCTTTTGCGGAGTCTCTGAGCTATCTTCAGTAACCCAGGATCATCAAATATACTAGGTTCACCTGACAGCTTCCAAGCCCTGTCTCCACAGCCCAGAGGACTGTAAGCTGATACCACCACCGATCGCTCTCGACAGAAGTTTAGCAGCTCCACCTGCGGTAGGAACGGGTGACTCTCCACCTGTGAAGTATGAGGGGAAAGATTCAAATCTTAACCTTAAAGGTAAAGACCAGGGGGGTGTTTCACAAAGATCCTAAGTTGGAATTAACAATTATGGAAAGCCGTTAGCATCTGAAAATATTTTGTAAAAGTTATTTTAAAAGGCATAAAATGTTGATTCAAATCATTCATATTTTCTATTATCAAGGAGATTTCATGTTCTTGATGTGGAATTTATGAAAAGTCTAAAAATACTTTAATTTATGCTTTTGAGTATATTTTATTTTAATGCTACAAATGGCTCTCCATGATTAAGTCCAACTTAGAGTTAAGTTCGACTTAGGATCTCTGTGAAACACTCCCCAGTAGTGGTAAAATTGCGGTTCAAGGGTTTTGGGTGCAAAATATCCATTCAATATCGTTTAAATATTGCCTTCAGAGGCAATACTTCAACCTAAATTCGCAAAAAAAACAGAAATGTTAAATGTTGAAGTGCATTCTCGATATCTATCCAGGCTGGATGGATGTGATAATTTACCAAATATATTAATTAGTAGGCGGTTTCCCGGCAAAATTGTTATCATCATGTATTAGTCAAAACATATTCTTTCACATGATTGGTAATAAAAGCTTCCATGTCATTTTTTAAAATTGGGCCGTTTCCAATACTGATCTTTACCTTCAAACAAAAATCATTTAAGTTGGTTTACCACAATATGTCAAGATGGCCTTTGAGGTTTAGCTATCAATGTGTACACCCTGTAAACATATGGAAACTGACCTTCATGGCATCGATCAGCTCCTGCTCTGTGGAGTTCTCTACCCATAACAATACATCTCCTCTTGATACGTTCACGAAATCCCTTCAGACCTATCTTTTCTCGCAGCAGTTTTATATTTTTCTGCATTAGGTTTATGTTCTCCAAGTTTAGAATGTAAACTGATAGAGAATTAAATTGTATTTATTAGGTGCTATACAAATTGAATGTGATTATCCATATAATTATTAGTACCCTATTACAGTCAAACCTGTCTATAGCAACTGCCCAAGGGAAACACAAAAGTGGTCTTTGTAGACAGGTTTCTTTAGAACATGTTGCAATGAGAAACCAATTGCAGGGGAAACAACAAAATAATATGGTCTTTGTAGACAGGTGGTCACTAAAGCAGGTTTGACTGCATTATTCAATGCCTACCTGCAGGACAGATGGTGGGACGGTGGCATGCTGGAGTACATCATCTAACTGCTTGCTGTTGAAGTTTGAAAGTCCCAAAGATTTGCATTTACCAGTCTTGACCAGGTCTTCCATGGCTGACCATGTCTCTAGGTAGTGCACATCGGAGTAAACTATGTCACCAGTCTCTGTCCGAGGAAACATGACTGTTGGACCAAGGTTTCTGTATGCAATCAATGCATAGGAGAATTAGAATATAGATTTACAATTTTAGTTTTTCGTGGGATTATCAACCATTAGCAAATTTGAGAAAATTAATGTCTCACACTGAAGGCATAATTAATGATTGCACCATCCATGCACCTGTATTCAATTGCCTCTACAAGGCACCCATAATCATGCTTTCAGCCAAATAAACCCCTCAAAAAAGAGTTTGGAAGTCAACTTTGATCAATTATACCTCTCTTTTTATAACATCACATACAGAGAAAAAAAAACTACTCACAGAAATGGTGTGATGATACACATATAAACACATAAGGCATTGACATTTGGTCCAAAGTTTAAACAAATAATGTACAGTTCAAAGGTTCAAAAGGAGCTGTTTATTTATGTGACATTATTACTACAAAGGTCTTCCATGAAAGCCTAAAAGGATTCATGACAAAGCTTTTTCACCTATATACACCAGAACTTGAGCTTTCTCATTTAACCTTTTGACTCCTGGGTCCCCATTTCACAAATTGTCATCAGGTACAAATGACAGTTTTTGTTACTGAAAAGCTACTGAAATCCTTGCTTTGTCACTGATTTTTGTCATTTGTCATTGAAAAAAGGCTTTGTGAAACGGGTCCTTGAATTCTCTCATCACCATAGGCTTACTACAGGGATTA
Source organism: Strongylocentrotus droebachiensis (assembly GCA_035222895.1). NCBI lineage: Eukaryota > Metazoa > Echinodermata > Echinoidea > Camarodonta > Strongylocentrotidae > Strongylocentrotus > Strongylocentrotus droebachiensis. Next base: position 11,492 of record JAVYIG010010421.1, on the reverse strand, counting down.
CTCTGTTCCAGTAGTTAAAGGGTTAAACGTGTTTAGACTTTACATACTGAAATCCTAATGGCCAGTGCATGATGTAGAGATCAATGTAGTCTAGCTGTAGATCAGTCAATGATCGATTGAAACACTCCGCGACGTCTCCCTTGGCATGGAATGTGTTCCACACTTTGGTTGTTATAAAGACATCCTCTCTCTTCAAACCCTGAAACAAACAAAATCAAGAAATAATTCATAGTTAACAAGGATGTTAAGAGATGAAGACATTTTACATGAAGTTTTCTTTCTAGTTTGGCATCAGGCGCAGTGGGGATGAGAGGCTGGTAGGCCTACTTATTATAGTATTCAGTGGACAATTTAACAGCTGTATAACTATCCATTGTCCATACTCTATTTTTTTTCTCAATCTCCTTGAGAATAGCATTCATAATCAGAGGGATTTTGATGTGAATACAAAGTTTTAATTCAATTGAAGAAAAAAAACATTCAGTTATTCACAACCCTTTTTAAATCAAAGTAGTCTATACTTTTGACTGATGAGATCTAACAATTAATGTATGAATGAAAGGCAATTATTGACTTTATAAACCTAGACAGTTTGTATGCAGGCAGGCAGACTGTACAAATACAACATAATGATTGTAGAAACAGCTGTACGTGCCATTCAAATAAATAGAGATATCTAAATATAGCCTCAGTATGTACAGTAGTTCATTTACACCTTCATCTTCCTATGCAATGCACAAATTATCATATCATAACAGGCCAAGTAAATGTGGGGGGGGGGGGGCAGATGCACTCCCTCTTATGCCAAGGGGAGGTGGATTGCACAAGTCACTTCCATTTTTGCTGTCCCCCCCCCCAAAAAAAAAAAAAAACTCCACTGTAGATAAAATGAGATAACATTGAAAACTAATACCGTAATTGGTAAATGAATTGAATTCCTACCAAATACAATATGTTTTGACAATTTGCTTTGGATGACCAGGGTAGTAGCATATTTGTGAGATATCATTGCATAAATTAAGCTCTATCTATATAAACCCACAATTATATCATTATCTATTAATACATGGATACTACAGTCCTTTCAGAGTATGACAGTTATGACTTATTTTGATTTTTGATTCTGGCTCTTAACCGATGAAGTTATATCCTTCCACAGAATGACGTCTTACCAGTCTTTGCATTGCCTCCCGCAAGGCGACGCCCACCTCCTTCTCATTGCCGTAGATGAGCGCACAATCAAAGTGTCTGTATCCTGCATCTAATGCTGCTCCTATCGCTCCGGCAACCTCATCAGCTTTCAGCTTCCAGGTTCCTAAACCAACCAGAGGCATGGGATGGCCACTAGGGAGTGTCACTGACATGTCCATGGTCTAAAGATCTCTGCAAGCTATATAGGGACTAAAGGATCATAGAGAATAGGAGTGAACATCATCATCTTTGTCATCATAATCATCACCAATATCATCATAACCATGCATAGCTTATATAATCTTTATCACTGTCATCATCACCATTATCATTATATACTTGTCATGCATCACTGTCATCATAAGCACCTTTATCATCATATCACCATTATCATCACCATCATCATCATCAGAATTGTCATCAAGATCATCATTATAATCACAATCATCATCACCATCATCATTGGAATTGTCATCACTGTCATCATTATAATCACCAGCATCAAAGACGTCATTGGATTGTACAGTCAAAGTAGTAATAAATTAGTAGTAAATATGTCATCTTGTGTAGACAGTTGACAGATGACCTGGCTTAATTACTAGACATGTCAATGTCTGATAAGGCTTAATTGTCTAGAGTAAGGTTATAATCAGGTCTTGTGGGGGCTACAGTAAAATCATGCAAAAACAACAAACAAACACACAAACAAGGCAACAACAAAGCATAGAAACACAACAGCCGGGATGTAGATCCCCATGGCCTACATCCATCGTCATGATCGTCCCCTGTGCCGACAGACCCGGCATACCTGTTGACGTTTCTCCGCTGGATGTGTGCTAGCAAAATTAACTACCCAGTTTAGGAGACCGAGTTGTGATTTTTAAAGTCTAAACCCAGCATATCGTATAGATAGAGCCACCTGCCCAAGAAAAGTTAACATTTAAAAAACATGACAGAAAGTAATTGACTTACTTTGACCAGGGAGGTGAGACTGTAGACTTGTTCTGAGCTCGTCTAGTTTAAGCATTGGCACGCCCCCTAATAATCTCGGATTATGTGTCTTGAAAGAACATATACAAATACGTACCGTATACACGTATACGTGGATACATGGAAAACAGCGACTTCGGGTGCGAGAAGGGGGCGCCCCTATTTCCAACTCAAAAGATTTTCCAGCTTAATTGGCCTATTCGTGAATTAAACGTGAACCGGTAACATTGTAGAAGGTTAAGAAACTGCGTAATTTGTGTATGAAATTTTACTTATTATGTTCCTACTAACCCTCTTTCTATGCAAAACATCCAGAAAACATTCTCAAACCACAAAGATATTTTTGGTTTTCTTTGAAGGTGTCACTACATGTGCGACACCCTCTAACAGTAAATTCTCCCAACCAATTTTACCCAACCGTTTTTTCCATGAAAATAAGACATTAACAGGCTTTCAAAAATATATCAACACTTAAATGTTTGGAATGGTATATAAAGCCAGTACATAGCTTTGTTACGATTTACAACTTTAATAATATCCTCTCTGATCTCTCTCACATGATGCAACCGCAAGCCTATTGTATTTAATAATACATGTATAGTTGGGATAATTAAGGAATCGATCAGATCAGTTTTTCCTAAATTTTATCATTAATAATGTTATGTTTTCACTCAGAATTTCAGATGATCTTTAATTGCACATTTAATATTGAAGTCACTGCCTTAGCACCATTTACTCTCATCTGAATAATGTTACAGGCGCGTAGCCAGGGGGGCGGTGGGGGCGGTCGCCCCCCCCCCCCAAAAAAAAAAAAAAAAAAAAAAACGCCGGCCAAAAAAAAAAAGAGAGAGAAAGAGAAGAAAAAAAGTAAGAGGACGTAGGAAGAAAAAGGAAAAGGAGTTGAGAACGGTACAACGAATCGTCTTCTTTCTCTAAAAATTTAATGAAATGTCAAAGGAACGGGGGAAATTGAGTTCAAATTAAGGATTAAGAGTCGAGAACGGAACGAAGAATCGTCATCTTTCTCTATTAATTTAATGAAACGTCAAAGCTTCCACGCTTCGAAAGAGGGGGACTGAATACAGATGAGGATTAAGGATCGGGAAAGGTACAACGAATCGGTTTCTTTGTCTAATAATACGTCAAAGCTTCCGCGCTTCGCGCAGGAGGGGGGGGGGGGGGGGACTGAATTCAGACAAGGATTAAGAGTCGAGAACGGTACTTCGACTCGTCTTTTTTCTCTAATAAGTTAATGAAACTTCAAAGATTCCGCGCGGGAGGGGAGGAAACTGAATTCAGATAAGGATTAACAGTCGAGAACGGTACATCGAATCGTCTTCTTTCTCTAATAAATTAATGAAACGTCAAAACTTCCGCGCTTCGCGCGTGAGGGGGACTGAATACAGATAAGGATTATGGGTCGAGAGCTTCCGCGCTATGCGCAGGAGGGGCGGACTGAATTCAGACAAGGATTATGAGTCGAGAAAGGTACAACGAATCGTCTACTTTCAAAGCTTCCGCGCTTCGCGCGGGAGGGGGGAAACTCCCCCCTCCCTGCACCCACCCCCCTAGGGAGCGCGCTATGCGCGCTCTTTAAGTGATTCGCACGCTTCGCGTGCTCACTACCATACCGCCCCCCCCCCCCTAAAATGAAATCCTGGCTACGCGCTTGTAATGTTACCAAGTCCCTAGACTTCCGATTCACGAACACCGAAAATTTGCTGACAGGAAAAAATGGGTTACGCGTCATTCCCCCGTAGCGACGTCTCTGCAGCTCAACTTTCAACCAATCAGAACCCAGTCTTTGGAAGAGATTCCGTAACGGCATAGACGCACGTCGGGTATAGCCATATAAACTTCTTACTTGTTTTTGGTTTTTATAAAGCTGAAATTTATCGTTTTACAGTTACCATCAAAATTATCGCATTGAACGAAATCCACAGTTTCCAGTTCTGTGACGAAATCCCGGGTGAAGCTATTTTTCACACTCTCATTCGAGGCTGAAGCCGTAGCCATTTCAAAGTGTGTGGAATATTGCCAATTTGATGAGTGTACAGAACCCGAAATCCCAGGGATCCTTGGCCTTCTTTATCAAGCTACATTAATGAAACATGATTTTATTCAAGTGCAATAATCAATGGTTGTAATTACAAAAGATGTATTGCCCTTTAGGTGCCAATACATGGGTCGATCAGTCGGTCGGAAAACTTTTTTTTCTTTCCTCACTCTTTGGGCTGATATTTCTCAATTTTGAATGCTTTGATACATATTTTGTTTTACTCATTAAACATTTTCTTTCCTAAAAAGCGGTAAAAAATCCAATACAACATCTTTTTTTTAAAGGCTTTATGCATAGTTGTTTCTTCAAATGTAATCATGATTGTAAACGTTTATCAGTTTATTACATAATGCTCCTCTTTTCTGATTATTCGTAAAAAGGATTCTTAATAAAGAAAGAAAGAAGAAAAAAATGAAGATGAATTAACACACACATTAACACACAAACAGATATATCAGAATGACCATCATAACATATAGATAAATTCAAATGCAAGATATCATCCAAAGTAATTGATACTCTAAATATTTTCAAATTCAAATAGAAAAACATGGTCAGAATTAGTCTGTTATCTAATATTACAATAAATTGTGTAAATCTTAGGGTTAAAAAACATGTGAACATGTAAATGTTGTTTGTGAGAGTGAGACTGTGTTGGTATGCGCAACATTTTCAGCAATGAAAGCAAAATTTGCTCAGTACAAAATTATGCATTCCACTATTTTGATTTTGATCTTCATTATACAAAATGAATCTGTATTTTTTTTTATCTTACAATAATTTGTTTATTTTATTGAATGGAAAATATATTTGTATTATTACTTTACAGATTAAAATAAATGCTTGATTTCTCATGTGACTTTTATATGCAATATGCATTCGTGAATGTATACATTTATATGATGTATAGTATGTTTAATTCTTGGTATTGATATATTGTATATAAGTTTTTACTACTCCTGAATAAGTGTTATTAAAAACAAAAATATTATTAGGTAAAAAGAATTTTCAGTACTGTGAAAGCACTCATCAACATGCATACTCTATCATATCCTACCCTTTCTCACTTCATTTCTCCCTCTCTCCCCTCTCCATCCCTTCTTTCTTCTTCTCCTCTCTCTCTCTCTTTCACCCTCTCCTTTTCTCTTATTTATCAGGAATAATCCACTCATATTGCAGTCTTGAAGCAAAGAAACACTTTTATTAGAACCAAGCATAGTCCTGCTTCACAGTACAGTGTGTACTCCACAGTTTTGACCTTCAAGGCATAAAACAGACCATTGTTAATATTACTTCATGTCTTCTACCCCTATTTCAACAAAAATGCACCGATTCAGATTCAGTGTGTACTCCACAGTTTTGACCTTCAAGGCATAAAACAGACCATTGTTAATATTACTTCATGTCTTCTACCCCTATTTCAACAAAAATGCACCGATTCAGATTCAGTGTGTACTCCACAGTTTTGACCTTCAAGGCATAAAACAGACCATTGTTAATATTACTTCATGTCTTCTACCCCTATTTCAACAAAAATGCACCGATTCAGATTCAGTGTGTACTCCACAGTTTTGACCTTCAAGGCATAAAACAGACCATTGTTAATATTACTTCATGTCTTCTACCCCTATTTCAACAAAAATGCACCGATTCAGATTCAGTGTGTACTCCACAGTTTTGACCTTCAAGGCATAAAACAGACCATTGTTAATATTACTTCATGTCTTCTACCCCTATTTCAACAAAAATGCACCGATTCAGAAAGTGAAAAATAAAAACATATAATACAGAGTTTAAGCATGCAACACACTATAAACGAAAGAGAGTAAAACAGAGCTTACATTTTGTAAGGTAAATCATTGCTACATTGTGAGAATACTCATGTATATACATGTATGAGTAATCCCCCTCCAAATGCCCATTTCATATTTCTTAATCGGTGGGGGTGGAAGGGGGGGGGGGGGGGTGGCAGATAAAGCATTATACATGCAGTCACGTACATTGGGAGAATGTGTTACATAATACTGGTAATCAAACTGAAAGCCTCTTAGATCATCTTATCATCTGTGTGGAGCCATGCAGAAGAACATCTCATTTACAGAGAAATAATTCCTCTCTGACTCTACAGATTCATCAAACTTGACAATATAGCAATTAAAACTGTACTTTTTGAATGTTTTGTTTCTCGATTCGTCTGCTTCAAAGTCAGGACAGACTATACCCCTTTCAATATCCAGCTAATAATAGAAACTTCCTCAGATATAACCCATTTCATGTAGTTGAGAGAGGGCACTAGTTATAGTTCAAATCAGCCTAAGATTATTTACAAGTTGAGCAGCCTGATTATAATACTGATGACCAAATATAAAATGTTGAGAGATAAAATATAAAATTACTGGTAAAATGGTGAATTATAACCCATTGAAGACATATTCTATTTCATGTGTTTTAAATCCGTTTGGAAGCAAAAATCTCTGGCTTATTTCTCAACAATTTAACACAAAAATAAGGCTGTAGCAGCTTTAATGTTTACACATACAAGAAAATCCACATGATTTCAAAATAAAATGTTGATTACAAATGTCTATTTAAGACCACTCTACCCGAATAAAATTATGGCACTACTTACTACTTCATTACTGGTTCCCACTATCTTCATATATGGAGCACATTGACTTCTCCTCTCAAGAAAACAGTATTTCCCCAAGAAGATAGTCAGAGCACACTTCTATAGTAAGAGCCTTGATCAACCAGATAATGGTGTATACATACAGCTACAAAACATATATATACATGTATTCAGAGTGTTTTACTGGCTTCATACTCGTCAAATGTGCATAAAAAGTTTTACATTTTTGATATAATGATTGAACATACCGCGAACAGCAAGACAAATCTAAATAAAATGAAAACATGCAATATATAGAAAGTTTTACAAGCTTTGCTTAACATAAATGTTCACAAAGTTCAGTTACTCATGAATGTGACTTCCACTGGGTCATCTCTTCAGTTGCCTCACTATAGTTAGCTATTAGCTGACATAGTATCATAAGCCCATGAACTCTAATCCAGTTTCATTATCACAACTCACTTTTACCAACCACTCTAAAAGTGAACACGAACATAAAAAATGTACAAAATACAGTGGAATCATACTGGAAATAAAGTTAGCTTGATTGAAGCAGAGTTGGATTAATAAAAAGGAAAGTATGACAAGGAATAATGCTTATAATTACAGTAATCACCATTTTAAAGCTTTTAAAGCCTAGTCCTCCAATGCTACAACCTCCCTTTAACAATTTTATCATAATTTAGGAAGCCAAAAGTAGACTACTACCCCATTTGTTGTCTACAAAGACACTACTCAAATTACACCTCTAAGTCCCTTTCAGATAAATATAACGTGGCGTTGAAGTTTCTTGATTCGATAATACACACTTATACAAGAGATGAAATAAAAAACAAAAGTTTTTCAATCAATCAAGTCCTAAGTCTCACCTAGACTGACAAAACGTTGCAATGGATTACACACAAAAAAAAATTATGGAAAATGTAAAAATAAGCAATAGCACTTACAGCAATGTGTGCTGTAAATTTGCATACCAAATAATAATATTTGAAAACTAGACATAATGTATAACGTATGAAATAGCTGTTAAATAAAACTCCATAGCTGCATCATGTGAGATATTTTGAGATTAGCACATTGAACCATATCATAGATACTTGCATATATATCTCCAAGAGGTAGATTGGAAAGCGCAAAAATAAAAAATGTAGCCAACTATTCCAACATAATCAATGTTTAAAAAATCTACTGCAAACACTAAAAGTGTAAAGGGAAAGTCCAGCTATTTTTCTCTACTTTGCTTAGGTAGCATAGCTAAGGGTAATGGTACGAATGACACAGGTCATCTGAAATGCAAACTGCGCTTTTGTTTCTTTCTGTAAACTGGCACTTTAACTGACCTAAAATAAATTTTGACCCAGAGGCAATGCCATAGAGACAATGCTATACACACTTTGTACCAAGATTGATAACTTTCATGAAATATGAACAAATAACTAAAATTGATTTTATCACTTCTGATATTAAGTTTTGAAAACATAATCCAAATCTGATGACCTAAAATGACCTTTGACCTTGTGACCTGGAATTTGTGTCATATGATTTGTGATACTTGATAACCCTTGGGTACAATTTTCATGGAATTTGAACAAACACTTATGAAATTATGCTAAAAACTCAATATCATGATGTTGATGCCACAACAAAGTCTAAGTTTGCCAACCTGAAATGACCTTTGAAATCGACCTTGTCACCTAAAATTCTGATCACAAGATTGGTGATAATTGATGTCCCTTTATTCAAAGTTTCATTGAAAATAAGGAACTTATACTTTCAAAATTATATTTAAGGTTAAGTTTTAGATGTTGACGACGCCGCCGCCGCCACCGTAAAAATAAGCGTGTTTGTCTCGCTTTTTTGCTATGCAGGCGAGACAAAAATGAATTTGTAATATCGTCAGGCTTTTTTTTGTATACTTGAAGTTAATTTCAACCACTGTAGCAGCACAGACAAGAACAAATTATATACATGGAAATCAAGGTATACATACAAGGGTAAATTGTTGAAAATGTCTAGACTTTTTTTTTCGATCTCAATCTCTTTTAAATGCTAATGAATCATCAAAAGAACATTCAGAATACTGATTAATATATACATGTATATTAGCTTCAATAAAACAACGGTAGGCGTAAGGGAAAGACGAATCATCTTTGGACATGCAAATATTGCGCAAACCATTGTTTTCAATTCCGTGATTAATGCTGAGAATGGTACTTGTACCCGACTGCAAAACTTTGAGTAAATTTATTACCACAAAGAAATATTATACAATTTCAGTTAAATACAGATATATTTGAGGGGAAGTGGTGGGAAATTCTCATTAAGAATAATTGACAACTTGTTATATTGCATTACATACAATATTAGAATGGCAATACACCCTGTTGCATAACTATTGCATAATCTTACTATGAAATCATGTCACAAATGACTTATACTGTACTATGATTCTATCATTAGGGTAGAGCCAAAAAGAAAACACATAAGTATGCCTTACTTTAGTTTACTTTAGTTCAGTATCGCCTGTATAATGAATGATAATGATGAATGCTGAATATACCAATTTAATGACAACAATGAAAGTGAATGCTTGTGTGTTTTGGATAGAAAATGGAAACCCTATTGACTTTCTGCCAAAGTGACTATTGAATAACCCAAGAATGCATCCATGGCCCTGTAAAGCATCCATCAACCCCACAGCCAACTAACAGAGTAGGGAGCTGCCTGGGACTATACTACATACTTACCATTGAGAAAAGGGCGAGTCAATTCAAGATAGATCTTGTAATAATGCCGAGTAAATATAGAATACCATAATATAGAGAATCATATAAATAAGTGAAACTCACACACAAAACCAAGAATACAAATAAGTGATTTTTTGCCAATGTTTGAAGAGAAAATGTGTAATGGCTCAGTCATATACCCGTCACACCAACTAGACCCATGCAAGATAAACAACAGACTGTACAACATATTACATTACTCTGAATGACAAAGAATCGGGTGGTTTGGAGGGAGACATGCACTATGAACATGACGGACAAAGAAAGAGGACAAAATATACAGTTCCTCATTCTACCCTCAACAATTGCTGTGGTAGACAAAGGAACATCCCTTCACTGCTATTATGTAAAAATGTGTAGAACAGGTGTATATGCATGTGACACCTGTTCTACAGATGTTTACATAATAGCAGTGAAGGGATGTTCCTTGTCTACCATAGCAATTGTTGAGGGTAGAATGAGGAACTGTATATTTTTGTCCTCTTTCTTTGTCCGTCATGTTCATAGTGATGGTGGAGTCCGTCCGTCCGTTCGGTGGTGTGACTGAGGTATCATGAGCAAAGGAAGAATCATAATCAAACCAGTAGTGTACCTGGTGACTATCCTCTATAATACTGTATAACATGCAGACTCATAATGTGCTTTCAGTGGATGATTAGATTTCTCAAGGTATTTGTCAGTTTGCTTGCATTAATGCTGTTCAAGATATCTTATATACTACATGGTCAAGAAAACAGAATTACTTTGAGATGTTATTTTCTCTGGAAGAAGTTCCCTTTCATACCAGGGAGGTGTTTCACAAAGATCAAACTTAACTCTAAGTTGGACTTACAAATTATGGAGAGCCATTTGCAGCCTTAAAATAAATAAAATATATTCAAAGCAAAAATTCAAGTATTTTAGACTTTTATAAATTCCACATCAAGAACATAAAATCTCCTTGATAATGGAAAATATGAATGATTTTAAATCAAAATGTTGTGCCTTTTAAATAACTTTTACAAAATATTTTCATAGATGCTAACGGCTATCCATAATTGTTAAGTTCGACTTAGGATCTTTGTGAAACACCCCCAAGAACTGAGATTGGACTTTTTACAGGGTGAGGGTTCTGTGGAGAGGGCTCTCTGATGAGGGCTATGTAGCAATGGGTATTAATGGCGGGCTGACTTGTTGATCTTGTCGTACACTTCTGGGAAAGCCCCTTCACACTTGAGATTCTTGCGGAGCTTGTCATAGAGAGAGTGATCAAACATCTCACGGAACTCCTCCCGGGTCATGTAGCTGTCAGCATACAGCATCTGGAACCTGGAGGGTGAGGCAAAAGAGAAAATAAAGAAGGAAATAAACCCAAGATTCTTTAATGGGGATGGTCTCACACATCTAGTAGTGACAGAAAGAGGATTAAAAATCATACTGATGAGGACAATAGACCAGTTGACACATGCCCCAAATGACACCAAATATCCACAGATCTTCATAACATGATAGGTCCCACTTTGTACATTTTAAATAATCACTCCTACAGCGATGGAGGTGCTACATAAATAGCCTTTGTTTCCCATTTTCAAAGAATACTTCACCCTGTATCATGGAGTGCACTGCTTGTTCATAAATGAATAATGATTACATAACTTTCATGAGCATGTATCCAGTATTTTATCTGCTCATGCTTAGACTGCAATTATAAACTGGCTTATAATAATAATAATTATAGTTTGTTCTTTTATAGCGCATTGCAGGACTGAAGGCCTCTCAAAGCGCTTTACAATGTACGTTTACATAATTACTCGAAGCATTCATCAAAAAGGTGAGTTTTCAGCACTCTCTTAAAAAC
>JAVYIG010010420.1:0-69346 GCA_035222895.1 Strongylocentrotus droebachiensis | reverse complement strand
CTAATATCAATGTTTTATTCCCAGAAAATTACAGCTGCCATGAATAATGAATTTTTTAAAATAGAATGTTGTTCGAAGAAGTAAAATCAAACTTACCAGTTTTCATCTTTTTGGCTCTGGAAAGCTTTGTTGAATGCTCTAGATATAACTAAGTTAAGGCATCATAACAAATCAGCTAGAAAAAAAATCTCATGATTACATAACACAAGACAAAAATAATTATAAATAAGATATATTGACAACAATTAAAGCTCTGACAATGAATTAAGACTCTGAAAATAGGTGTATTTAAATGATTGGTAGTATTGTTGCAAACACTCTTTGTAGTCTTGTTGCTAGCAATGCAGTAGCTTTTTACATAGGATGCATGCATAACAGTAAGCACATTCCCACTTGGAATACAAATAAGATCACTCACTTTCAAAAATGTTTAAATAGTTATAGTAATACTACAATACATGTACAGTTAATTTATTCTTACCCCTTGTAAAGTTGATGTATTTTGTGCTTTTCATAATTCAAGAACTAAAGGCGGACTTGTTGAATGAGATCCTTTGTTGAATACTTGTAGATGTAAGCTTTCATATGTCACATTCTCAAGAAACATAAATTGGAACAAGTCATTTGTTCATATACTCGAAAGAAACAAAAATTGGTAAGGGTATGAATAATTTCGTTTTTAACTGTATATCATAATACAAGTTTCCTTTTACTTGTATAGACCAAGGTAAACTGGGAAAAATGGAAAAAGGATACTGAACGACAACTTTTTGGAGCGAGTATGCTTCGATGAAGTCATTGTTAGCCACACACCAACAGCACCTGGGGATTAAACAAAGAAAACAAAGAATAAATTTGAATCACACCAAGAAAGGGCAATGGCTTCAAGTCCGTCTAAACATTAGTTTGGCTGAAAGAAGTAACATTGCGAGTCTGTCACGTTACTCTTTCTCAAAGGCGAACAAAGAAGAAGAAAGAACATGATTTCATATAGAAATTACAAGTTAAAAGAAAATAATTATTTTGATGCATGGGATGTGCAGTCCCATGTACTGCATTCCATGTTTGCAAATTGTCTTTCCCCTCATCCACTGGCAAAATATTCCATAATCAATAGTAAAATAAAGGTCTGCCACTAACAACATTAGATGTAGAACCATTCATTACTGATTGATTTCAATGACCCAAATCCAAGGTTTATTAGACCTCTATGTGATTTATCATAATTTTACTGAATAGCTTATTAATTCAGTGTAATCACTTAGTATGAGAACACATTACTTGTCATTGTTTGGGGTTTCTGTTTTTAAGTATGCACTTTGAATCTTACTTTAAATGGGCAGCTACCATTTCATCGTAGGGGGGTTCAAACCATTGTTCACACTGCTCCTCTGGGCTCTCCAGATGCAGTCTCGGATTGGCGATGTGCGGATGTTTGAAAGACAGATGGTCCTGTGGGGTGGGGTGGGAAGGAAAAGGAGATGAAGGAATGCATTGTGATAAATTCACTTGATTCTTAATCAGGAGAGCTAGGTTGAATTGTAATTTAAAAGTTATCCACATGCTAAATTCATAATAACAATAAACAATTCACTTAAAAACAACACTCCTCCTGTTTCATTATCTTGCTTTCTCTTTCTCACTCCCTCCTCTCCATTTCTATGACCCCCCCCCCCCCCCTCCTTCTCTTTTTAATATTCTTTCTCTTTCTCACTCCCTCCCTCTTTAGCCCACTCCCTCCTCTCCTCACTCCATTTATACGACCCCCCCCCCCCTCTGTCTCTCTTTAATATTCTTTCTCTTTCTCACTCCCTCCTCTCCCCCACTCCATTTCTATGACGCCCCTCTGTCTCTCGTTAATATTCCTTTTCTTTCTCACTCCCTCTCTCTAGCCCACTTCCTCCTCTCCCCATCCATTTCTATGACCCTCCTCTCTCTCTCTCTCTTTAATTGTCTCTCTTTCTTATCTTTCTTATGCCTCTCCCTGTATCTACTGTAGGTGTCTCACTCTCTCACTTCCATCCTCTCTCTCACATAAAAGAGAAAGAAGATTTAAAACTTACTGCAAGAAGACTGCCATCCCTTCTTCTGATCCCATTTTCAACCTGTGATAAAAGAGAGACAATTCTTCAAATCATTATACTTATAGTTGTTAAAATAACTACTAACGAAATGTGATTGTAGAATTCAAGCTGTCAGCTGCCAGTGCTAGATTGCAACATTTAAAACATCTTTGGTAAATTGCTATCCATGAAAGTTTACATACAGTGTACACATACATTGTGTATGGAAAGCAACACTTTACAAAATGCTGCCCATTATTCAAAGTTCATAATTCAAATTACCGGTAATAGATCATCATTAATATTATAAGTTAACAATGTTAATTATAAGTAAATAGTCCAGGTGAATGCTCATTGTTCTCCTTTTGGTCGTCATCCTCTTTTCTTTTTTCCCCTTCTCCTTCTCTTTTTCCTCTGTATATGTCTACTTTTTCTACCACCTCCTCCTCTTCTTCTTCTTCTTCTTCTTCTTCTTCTTCATCTTCTTTGTTTTATTCATTTATGATTTTACTCTCTACATCATCATCATGACATTGGGTAAACTTGCTCTTCATTTACCATTTTGCTGCATTATCTTATGAAGCATAAATATTCTTCTTTTGTTATCATGTCTCTTTCTCATAACATAACTAGTATAGCCCTAGGATAATCTTTCATTCTTTGTTCCCTCCTCCCTTTATTATTTTTTATTAATGTAATTTTCTTTTCTTTTCATAGCAGGTCTACTTCTCTCCTTACTCCTTAGTCTCCTCTCTTTCATCTTCTTTCCTCTTCTCTCCTTTTTTTCTTTTCCCAATCTCTCCCTCCTTCTTCGTCTCCCTTCTAATTCTGCTTCTCCTCCTTCCTCATTTCTTATTCTTTCTTGCACTTTGCAGGAGCGTTTCATTACTCATTAGCAACAAACTCCATTTTCAATATATGGGGCTAAAATTAATATTCAGCCACTTTGCAATGTAGAGAATATTATAAATTAACTATTATAACTACAATAAAAGCATTACATTTTATAAAAATAAATATACAGTTATAATTACCTACGGAAATTTTCCCCATTACATGCAAAAAAGTTTTAATCTGTAAATTAAGAGGCAAATCACTCACCTGTTGTAAATACTGATTCAAACTTGTGTGCGCCATGGTTCAGCTGTTGCCGAATAATTGTGTAGACTGTCGTGCTGAGTAGAGATCATCACAGGTTATAAACTAATATCTTTCTAAAAACATAATTACTAGCCTTAAATTAAATTATCTAACCTTTAATAATTATTTAGTGAACATTGCATTAATCAACAAATTTATTTGATAAATTATATTGAACATTTTTCTGAATTTAAAGGGAAATGCGATCACTCCAGCCGCTGACGTGGGATTGAGCGTTTACAAGCTGAAACGGTGAATCGAGAATCCGCAATATTGCACTATTTTAATAATTTTCTGTCATATTTAGGAAACCAAATTATTTATCAAAATGCCTAGCAAACAGAGAATGAGGACGCAAAATGACAAAGCAAGCAAGAATGTTGAAAAGAGGGGAATGGTACCGAAAACATTGGTAAGTATGAAGAAAAAAAGAGTAGACGTGTCGTTTGTGTGTGTGAGGAATTGGTCATAATTGTCACTCGTGTGCCATTGCATTGCCACACTGCAGCTGTGCAAAAAATTCGCAGCCAGTGCAGTACAGTGCAAAGGCATTTGTATAAATGCCGGGACCAAGGACCATAATCACCTGTTACTTGAATACCAGAAATTTTCACATGCAATTTATTACTTACTTAATGGTAATAAATAATAGTGTAAAAATTTATCCAGAATTGGAGGAATTCTACAAAAGAAGAACTTCAAGAAGGGGGAGTGGGGGGTGTGACCGTGTATAGACCGAATTTTCCGTCTCTTTCGTTCGTTAGCCTCTTATTGGGGTAGGGTCGGCCGGCTCTCTCTTTAGAGATGGAAACCGTCTATACACATTCCCTTGATAACGCCACGGCCATTTCAGGTCGTAGCGTTTTGCCCCCAAAATCCCCCAAAATGTCATTTTACCTCGTGCATGTTATATTGTAAATTAGGCCTAGGCTATAATAATTCAGTTCCACTTACCAACTTGACTGAAATAATCCGTTTAATGGTCCCTTTTAAGGAAATTATGAGTCAAAATCGACATCCATGTTGAAAATCTTGCAAGCCGTGTTAAATGGCGTTATCACAGTTTTTCCTTCATAATCATTTTGCCTTCGGCGTAGACTAGAAGGGATGAGATTGATTTAGATGACTCCGGCAGCGAGAGTTTAACACGGCTTGCAAGATTTTCAACATGGATGTCGATTTTGACCCATAATTTCCTTAAAAGGGACCATTAAACGGATTATTTCAGTCAAGTTGGTAAGTGGAACTGAATTATTATAGCCTAGGCCTAATTTACAATATATCATGCACGAGGTAAAATGACATTTTGGGGGCAAAACGCTACGACCTGAAATGGCCGTAGCGTTATCAAGGGAATGTGTATAGACGGTTTCCGTCTCTAAAGAGAGAGCCGGCCGACCCTACCCCAATACGAGGCTAACGAACGAAAGAGACGGAAAATTCGGTCTAGACCGTGTACAGAGAGCTAGAGTCAACTAAACTAAGGATGCTAAGCTGGCGAACTCCGACACGTCTTGACGCCTTGGCCTAAGCCGGCTTACTAACTAAGTAACTAGACCTAATTGTTATTTTCATAAAGTAAGTAAGTGTGGACGCTAGGGCATGTGACAAAATGATGCACGCCCGTTGCAAAGTGCTTTACGCTGACACACTCGACTCTAATTTTGAAGAAAGCCAAAGTGGCAATTACAAACAATCAGAAATAGAAACTTGTTGCAGTAATTTTGGTTTAAACTTTAACACCCACCGACTCAGTTCTAACTTCTAAGTTTCTAACTTGAATTTCTAAAAAATAAATTGTCTTTCATCCTGTAGATTTTGACAGAGAGAGAAAGTGTGCAAACGAGTGACAGTATTCTGAAAAATATCCTGTTGAAAACATGCATAAAATAAGTCATTCTTATATTTTTCGCGAGTCATAAAATTTGCTTGCCGATCTTAGCACGAAATCCACGAAAATTAATGTACCGCAAATGTTTCTACTTTACAGTAGTTTAATGCAGAAAATTTGACCTTTTTTATTTTGTTGTTTGAACAATCTATAAAGATTTGATATCAAGTTTTGTACTGTTGTAGCCAACCATCTTTCAAGTTTGATACTTTTGCCATCACCTTTTTGTAAGAAATTGCCATTGTACAGCCTCTAGCTGTTCAAGGTCGTCCAAGAGGCTGTTCACACCAGCAGGATAAGTCGAACTCAACTCTAAGTTGGACTTGAAAATTATGAGGAGCCATTTGTAGCTTTAATATAAAATGTATTCAAAGGCAAAAAATCTAGTATTTTAGATTTTTTATAAATTCCATCAAGAACATGAAATCTCCTTGATAATAGAAAATATGAATGATTTGAATTAACATTTTATACCTTTGAAAAACACTTACGTCTTTCCATAATTTTCAAGTCCAACTTAGAGATAAGATCAACTTCAGATCTTTGTGAAACACCCCCCTGGTGTAGTAGAAATTAGTCATGCAGGAGTATGCCATTGACCGAAAATATATCCTGTAAATTAAGATGATTGCATGTGAATCTATCAAATGATCTATATTAATTTATCTTTATCTCTTTCAATCCATTTCATGTGCAGAAAGCAAGTGAGGAAGGCTACCCTGTTGGGCCTTGGTTAATTGGACTCTTCATATTCGTTGTTTGTGGATCAGGTAAGATGCAGAAAAAAAAAGGAAAAGCAACAACATTAATAAACAACAACAATATAGCCAGAACTGTGAACAATTACCCTCTGGACAGCTCTAAAAGAGCTTTGAAAAAAGAAGAAAAAAAGCTCTTTTACTAGTAAAAGAAATAACAAAAAGGGCCACTTTTGAACATTAATATCTCAAAAGGTATAACACATATTGTAAAGATGGAGGTCAAATTTTATTTGGACTAAATTTTTGTGACATTTCCTTAATTTTACATTGTAGAATCAAATAAAATGTACATGAACAAAACATGCTGTGCTGAAATCACGCTTTTATTATCGCAAAGCCAATAAAAGCCCCTGTAAACAAAACAAAAGAGGATCTTTTACATTGCTATTTGACAACAAAAAGGTCAACCAGTTCTCAACGTATTTGTAAATGCAGAGCTCTAAACATGAAAAGACACAGAATTAAATTTAAGTCATTTTATAAACATGTGTGTAAAAAAAACAGACATGCTTTAATAAGGGTTCATAAGCAAATGACCTCCAGATTTCCCAGTAATCCTCCAAATTTTAACAATAAAATTAAAGTTATAAATTGACCTCTTCAAATCTGTAATTTATTGATTGGGAAAAATTGTGAATAAAAAGAGAGTACCCAACATTCGCTCCAGGCTATATTTCATCAAAGATATCATATACCTTTAAGGTTAAGTTTAGGATTGCAGTTTGGTTTACAGTTAGGGTTAGGTAGAGTGTTTGATCCATTGTCAAAGTTCAGAGTTTTTGGTAGTTTATTAAATTAGCTCTAGTTATATGTAGACTAGTCAGCATATTTTTGTTATTATGTGGACATAAAAGTTTATTTATGTATTGGCCCTATATTTAAGGATTTCATTCCTTCATGTTCTTTCTCTATCATTACCAATTTGAATGTCTCTTGTATTTGTGTTAACTATAAACATATATTCTAACATACGGATTCACTCGACCGCATGCTCAAAATGCTATTATCTTATGACTTAATTAGCTGATTGTATTTCTCTAACCTTGGATCTTAGTACATAGAACTATACATTGTTATAATGCTTAATTAGGGGATACATTGGTGTTGCGTCACAATTCATTTGTCAATAATTGATGTATAATTTAATCTGATTGCATTACCGGTAACCATTTTTGTTTTTTCTATTTCTCTTTTTCATTGCAGCAATATTTCAGATAATCCAATCTATCAGAATGGGATAGGCAGCGATAGATCATCATCATCTTCATCTTCATCTTCATCATCGTCATCATCGTCATCATCATCTTCATCATCATCTTCATCATCTTCATCATCATCATCTTCATCTTCATCATCATCTTTGTCATCTTCATCATCATTGCCAGATCACCATTACATCATCTTCATTATCATATCTTGGAGAGGTAATCCAATCTGCTCAACAAGCCGGCAGGTGGATCTTTTCCCAGGAAGCATCTGCTCTCAGCCCTCAACGTTCCCAGGCTAGGTTCAAAGGTCACCATGTCACGGCAGTCCTTATCAACCAACAGCTCGACTTTGGACTGCAGCATGTGTTCATCAAAAAGTGGATTTGAATAGTCCCAACGATGAGACGGATGCCAGATTGTCCAAATAAAACATTAACCATCGCCCAGAATGGTCAATATTATATTGGTCATCGGTCAATTTGGAGTCGGTCAAGTGGTGTGACCAGAGTATATAACGACTTGGCCAGACGATACCTGCTTTTAATTATCCCTTCAACTCATCGTACGGAAGATTTGTTTAGAATTGAACGAGAATTTGTTCCATATTCTTCTCTGTCCATTGCCCCTGTAATCATAGTAATATTCATGACAAATTCTCGCCCTTATGATATGAAATGTACACCACATGGTGTTGATTGCTTTGTGAAATCAACAAATTTTAATATGCCATTCTGTCAAAGTGACATTGTGATACCATTTGAAATAGAATTTGATAAAAATAATTGAAAGCCTGATATGAATTGAAACAGAAAATTCCCTCTATGTTTGATTCAACACTAGCAATATGAAATATGAACTTTAAACAACGCTCTTTTCTGTCTTTAAATGGAGAATTTACTTAATTTAATTTATACTAGGGATTGAGACACTTCTTGGTATTGCATGCTTTTGAGATGTAACGGACAATCTAAACACAGAAATATTTCTAAGAGATATCCATGTTTTAAGGATATCGTACGATGCACCAGTTTATACAATTCATGATTCAAAATATTCTCACAATTTTTTTTTAAAATTCAGCATAATCTCTTTTTTTTAAATAAATTTTGTAATGAATATATTCCACTTTGTTTTCTTTTCTTTTAAGTATTCTTCACATTCCTGTAAACAGTAATGATAATGTTTGGAACAAATTTTTAAATGTGTTTCATGTTAGTGTCACAAAGTGTTTTTTCTTCTTTTGTAAATGGAACATTTGAGGGTTTTACCAATTACATTTACCCTTTAGTTTATATTATCCTATATTACGTAGCATTAAACAAAATACAGTTCAATGTCATTCTTGTATCATTCAGTTGTCAAATATTCGTTGTCTCGCTTGCCACAAGTGTTTTTTGTGACAGTTGAGAGATTGATGACAATTTACAAAAAAATTAAGATTAAATATTTTTGCTGTTTTCGTGAAGATGACAGTTTTCAAAAATGCACGGGTGAGAAAATGCATGTATGCTAATTGTGTTTTTAAATATACAATCTGCCAATTCCTTAAACATTTTTATTTTTTTAAACATTGTTTTTAGTTGTTACCTCTTCTTTTTTTTCCTTCTGCTTTTACTTTTTCTCAACAGAAATAAGAGAAATGTTAATCATATATTACTCATTGCACATGTTATCTGCACTAGACTCTTCTTTTCATTTAATAATTTGCACCAACATTTTTTCTTCCACATTATATTTTTATTGCATAACAAAACTATTATATGGTCACAAATTCAGCTTCATTTGTTCACTTCCACTGTGACAAGCTTAACGAGAGCTGGCTCATCGACCAATTATTATCTTAAATGTGCAAATAAAAGTGTTGCCAATTTCATTATATGGCACTAAATCGAGTAATATGTTACTTTGCTCCCTAAGATTATGTGGTGATTATTTTGACAAGTTTTAAGTTTTTATTGATGGAGAGATTTTCAAATTGTTTTTTGAATGATAATAGCCTGGACAACCACTGATGTATTTATATGTAATGAAGAAGGAAATGGTCGATCACAGATCTAATTTTGTCATGATACGGTTTGCCATTTATGTTATTCATGTGGAGGAGAACATGTACACTTAGATAAAAAATGGCCAGGCCCAAATTCACAAACCATGTGTGCTTTTTAATTGACCAAATTCAAGATAATCGTATACATGTATCATTATTAAACTATCATAATCATAATGACAAATTAATTTCATGAATGTTTTTCTGCATTTCAGTAAATATTACATTGAAAATATTTGTCATCGTGAATTGTACGTCAAAGTATTACTATGCCCCTCTTCCTACTTTTTGGCATTGGTTCATGGTTTGTGCCTCTTTTCAGGGTAATTTATCATTTTGTTTCTTATTACTACTATGGTAATGAGAATCTGTACAATATGTCCATAGCTTTAAAAGTTTGTGGTTGGTATTACACATGAATTTTATGTTCAGGTATCTGGGTTATTTTCTTATTCGTCCTCTCTCTCATTTTTCCCTTTTTCAAAGTCATATTTCATTAACCTTTGGTTGCTATGAGATGGTAATTTTTATGATCATATTAATCACTGGGAAATTCCCTTTTCATGTTTCGGGTTATCTGTGGGATATGTTGGGTATTCCCCTCACTGATTAATCTCTTTGTCATGTCTATTGTAGTTGATGTTGAAATCAAAAAGTAAGAATTTAACTTCAGGTTATGCACTCAAGCAGTAGCTTTATACATCTCTTAATCTAGCTCTCTAAAGGTTCGTTCAGATATGACGCGGAAAACTGCTGCAATAATCTTCTTTTCTGTTTTTTTTTTCTTCTTTAAAAAAAATGTAAATGAATGGCAACTGCTTGAACAAAGGTCCTTCATATATTCACTTAGCTTTGCGTTATAACAGAGCTAAATGTGGAATACTTTTTTTATGTCGTGTAAAAAAAAATGCTGCCGTTTTGCCGCATCATATCTGAACGAGTTTCGATCCTGTGATAATTTTCAGCCTATTTTCTGCCTAAGCTGTGTGGTTTTCTTGACTAATAAGAGAAAATCTATCCACACAGATTGCACCAAATAATTCACTTTCAGGTAAAACATTGATCATGTTGGGTCGTGGCGTATGGAGTTTGATTTTGAATATTTCTGTAAATAATTATAAAATACCTATTCCATGTTGATTCTATAGAGCTGTATTTAAATAACATTACCATTTCTTTTCATTTTTTGTCAAACTCTTAAAAAGATATCTATATAGAACTTTAAAGCCAGTTGTATGTAGGGATTTTAGCGTATTAGTATTAAAGCAAGAAGTTAAGGTTGAACAATTCAGATGTAAACGTAGCATATTAGAAAGTAGCATTAAGGACAGATGAAAGAAATTCTATTTTATATTCCCTATATGCAGGTAGAAAGTTATAGGTCGTAAGTTAGTGGATTTGCACCATAAAATGCCTCATGTTTGCCGTGATTAAAAAGCAAGATTCAAAACATTGCTCAAGAGAAAATACTCCTATTACCACTCTCGGTTCACAGGCGAATATTATTTGTAGTCGTGTATTGTGTCTGTTGAGAGACAGAAAGGCATTAGGTCTGTATAATGTTATGATTTAACACCCTTCTGGCTCAAAACAGACAATTTTGTGGCATATTCTAGTTTCTCACAGAAAAAGACAAATGGGAACATTTGATAAAAGTGAGAGACTGAATATCACCCATAAGAAGATAGGCATTAGGTCTGAATAATACCCTGATGTATTTTCTACTTCTTGTATGTATGGTCGAAGCCGCCTCAAAAGTGTGTTATAATCTATGTACTGCAAATAGCACATTCACATTGCATTGTCATACACAAAGTATCGGACTAGCCACATATTTTCTTAAGAATTTGGTTCTCAATGTGCATCGTGTTTGTCCATTTCCTTGACTTCTTTGTTTTCAAGTCATGTTCTGAAAATGAAAGCAAAGTAATATATATGTCCTCTATTTCGATCTGAATAAAATGTACTTTTTCTTCTCTTAAATATGCGTGAGATGTCCAATATTTTTGTTTGTGAGAGTTCAAACTAGAATTAGAAACGGTTTAGATTTTATTTTTCTCTATTTTTTAATAGACAAATTGGAGACTTGAGTAACTCAATACAATTTAAGGTTATTTGTTTGATGATGATTGTTTTAGCCGACAGCTAAGAAAGCATGTGTATGCTAACTATGCTTGTTAGTAAACAACCAGGTGACAGTCGGCTTTAAGCCCTCTTCGAGGGACTTGGTAATGAGGACTGATGCCTTACCAAAGGGTATGAGCGCATTGACTTGGTTTCGAACCCGGGACTTCCGGTTATGAGACCACTGCCCTACCACTGTGCCATCACTCCTCCTTAAGGTTTGTTTTGGAATGTCGGCATATTTCTAAAAAATAATTTGTCAATCAGTTAATAGGTGCTTGGAAACAAACTAAACTGGGTTGTCTGGCTACCAAAACAAGAGCCAAAGCGTCAAGCAACATGCTCGACTGTTGCAATCAAATCTTGTGAGGAAATGAGTTTGATAGTGAAAATAGTGAGACTGGAGAGAAAATTTCATAACTTCAATCGTTTGACTGGCATGGGGATTAATTTATTATGTCATTTTATAACATTTAAAACAGGGGAGGGGGACAATAATGAAAGGTAATTACCTCCCTTGAAAATGGCAGAGAGAAATAGCTGGATAAATGATGATGGAAAAGCAGAGAGCAAGAGAGAGATCGAGAGACAGAGTAACAGAAATGTAGAAAGAGAGAGAAAGAGATGGACAGACATACAGAGAGACAAAAAGGGAGAAGGAGAGACAGGGAGAGAAGGGTATTCAGGTATTTTGGGAACAGAGATGTTACATGTTTTCCCCTCCGTTCAGAACGAGAATCGTCACAAGCGCATATAAAGGAAAAGAGCTATAATAAACTAAATTAAACATACCCTTACCAGTTCTGTAATTTTACTAGTTGGTGAAAAATTGATTTGTACTGATTAATTTTTCTTGAGAATGTGGCATATTAAAGTTTACATCTTAAACTAATAAAGTACTGTATTCAACAGAGACCCTAATTCAACTAGTCCACCTTTCATTCTTGAGTTACGAAAAACGCAAAAACCATCAAATTTACAAGGAGTATGAATCTATACTAATTTCAACAATTAAATTTGGGCAAACAAAAGTTGGATTTGGCGTTCAGATTTCATTGCTCAGGAGAACCAATGAAACACTCCGTGAGACAGTCAAATATATCTGCATTTCTGATTAAGTTTTTACTTTCTCAAACAAATTTTTATGATCATTTTCTAGTTCATGGATGAAATTACTTTCATATGAAATCATCTTGTGAACAAATATTCATATTCTAAAAAAAGAGTACCGAATTTAAAACTAAAATATTCTTCTTCTTCTTCCTCTTTTATCTATTCATCCCCATATTCGTTTATTCATTTATTTAGCTAAATAAGCCTTTCTATCGAATGACATAACCAACTTTGAACAGGAAAATCCAAAGCTGGAGACTTTGAGAAAAAACCTGACAAGTGCCCTCTATGGCAGATTTTTTACATTGCGTTTTACACGACTCTTCTTTTCTCTCACTAATGACATAACAAGTGGATTGGTAGAAACATGCTCTTATCATCTCTGTAGCTCAGTTTTATCGGAATTTGAAGGATGAAAAAAGTAAAACAGTATTGGTAAAGATTGGGGGAAGAACAAGTGATGGGGAAAGAGATTGTAGATCTTTTACATTGTGTTTACTCAACTCTTATACAAATGGTATTAGAATAAAAATGCTCTCATTGCGTATGAATCTTGGTCAAGAAAAGGATTGTCAAGGATGAAAATAGTAAGTCAACAGTGATGATGATGAAAATTAAAGATGGGGAGGAAAAGAAAAAGTGATGGGATGGAGAGAGTGAGAAGGGGAGAGAGAGAGAGAGAGAGAGAGAGAGAGAGAGAGAGAGATGAAATTGATGCAAAAAGACAAAATTCAGTTTCTTTTCTTATATCTTTAAATCTTTTTTACTCCTTCATCTTATTTCTCAGCCTTTCAATCTTTTCTTTCTTGCCATTCTCTATCTCTTTTAACCATTTCCCTCCACATTTTTATTTCTTTCTTTCTTTCCAATTTACTTCACTTTCTCTCATCTTCAGCCTATCTTTATATCACTCCATCTTGTTATTGTGTTTCTTCGATTCTCCATCCTCCCTTTCCTTTCACTCCACATTTCTCCTCTATTTTTCTTCCTTGATCCTCTTTTCTCTCTAAATTTCTCTTATTTACTCCCCCACTCTCTCCCTCTCCTATGCTTTCTTCCTCTTCCTTTGCCCCTCCCTGAATCTCTCGACCCTCTATTTCTCCTCCTCCCATCTCCACCTCTCATACTTATCTCATACTTAGCAATCCATAAAAATAACAGAATATTTCACATATCAAGACTCTCATATTCTGTTAAAACTGACTCAACATATGCAAAGCAATAAACAAAATTTATTGTTTTTTTCAGGATGCAACGTGATTTATTTTTCTTTTATTCATGTATGTCTTATATGCAGTACTGTATACCCCAAATCTTAAATCAAAGTTTTTTTAATATCTCACACACAGGTTGGTTCCAAACAAAATACAGCATCCCGCCTTCCCCAGTGCCGAATTCTTGTTTCCACGGCAACAACGCCTCATCGTACATATACGTTAACATCACTGTAATAACAATATCAACTTGCAATTCAAGATCTTCCGTCCTTCTGTCCATAAACGATATAACTCGTGGAGCGGTTATCTCACTCTCTCTCTCTACCTAAACCTACCTATACCTAAGTTAGACCATTATTATTCATCGTCACTACATTTGTGTTAATAGAATTGGAATATAATAGCTTCACAGCCCACCTCATACACTGCATGAATTGTGCAATGACAGATCGACAGCTATAGTCATATAGTCTCTTTGGAACTACAAGGGCGTCGACTCGGTTACTTTAGCGAAGTTAACGCCCCTCTGGTTCCAAACAGACGACATGGAAATACGGATTAGGGTTTCATCTTCATGCTCGCAAGGTGAGGGATACGACTATGATATAAGTGGAACACCAAGTTTCCTATGATAACATTGTAAAGTGAGATCCAAATATATTAGATACTACGGTATTCAGACGAACGCTTATTATTCTTACAATATGAATGTTATGTAGAGGGCTATGCATGCTGCACGCCACTGTCAACAAACTACAACACTATGTATATAATGTATGAACAGCAGAAGTAATGCCCACTCCATATCGTGATGGCGTTCATAATTGATGCATGCCAACATTCTCTCTAAACGATGGAACACTACGCTATTTCAAACTACCGATGATTGTGTGAGAAGAGCCACATTTTGGGGACAGAATGAGAAGTTCATCAACTTACAAGAGTGTAATACAATAGGGATATCTAGTGAGTGTGCATAAATATATTTCCTTTTTTTCTTCGTAAAGTGCAACTTAGATGGAATGTGCAAACACCATGAAGTGCTCCAATGACAGCTATCCTACAAGGCAAAACATTGGTCTTGTAAGCAACATATCGGTTTAAACTACAGAACTACTTCATCCACATTTGCAACGATTCATATCTTGATAGAACGTTGTAGAAACAAACAAGTCATTAGTTATATTCTTTAAATACATTATCTGCCGAGAATAGTCCGGTAGTTTGAAACATGACTTTGAAAAAGAAATTTTTAAGGAAAATACATAAATAATCAGATTCGAAATTGATATTTAGTTTGAAAATATATAGCAGGGTATTGCTCCGTTTTCATATTTTCGCTTCGCTTGCAGTACATTTTTGTAGTGAATAAAGTTAATCAAAACATCTCCTCTAAACCAATTTCATAGTTTTCTTTTGTTTTCCTTCATTTTAGGCTGCTGTTCTTATGTAGCAGTAATTATTTTTACCCTATTTTCCCCAATAAAAAGTGTTTTCCAAGTCCCCTTTTGATTGTTCTGCTTGTAGAGGAGGAAACAAACAATATATATTTCTCTCAACCTCTCGAAAATACTACAGTGAGATACACTTCACAAGGAATGACACTTTTTGTTTGAAGATAGCAAATGCATCATGCATTTCAAATATATTCCCTATATAGTTGATATATTTATTAATATCACAGTAGATACATACTGTCAGCAAGTGAAACAGTTCCTAACTTAAGGGGGAGATATCACACAAGTTTTCCTTCTGAAGAATATTTTTTTGTCTTCCAAAATCAAATCTTTATTTCTCTTTTCCTCTATACATCACATGACATTACACGTTATATCTCGTATATATTAAAAAACGACCAAAGATTGATGCATACAAGTCTGAAAATTCAAGTCTATATTTAGTTACTGTACACAAATGCGCATAATTCATCTTTCATTACGACTCTTTAAAGACATCAAACACATTCCACACTCGAATCCAATCAAAAACAAGCACTCAACTCACCCATACACAGTTTTCTTGGAAGCAATTAAACATTGTGAAATCATAATTGAAGACAACATCATGTGCACGACTCAAATTAACAAGAAAAATATAAATTGCACATTCACACAATTCCAATTCTTTATAAACGATCATAGAAACGAATAACTTTGGATAGAGTTGCAAGATAATGATGCAAACTATGTACTTTCTTTGATAATTTCAACACAAATATCTTAAACTTGATTTTGAAACTTTCACAAACCAATCAGACAAAAACAGAATTATCATTTTTTTCTTAATTCTAATTTTCATCTTCTGTTTTAAAATAAAACATAACTGACTAATCAAAACAATTTTGGGGCCTTTTTCTACACTTCCTTTTTTTGGTATATAGAAAGCTAAAATCATTTGAATTCAAATCGAATTTAAATGCGATCATAATCAGGGTAGCCATTAACACATACCACCGGAAGATGTAAACATACTTAATCTAATCATCTTGTTCTTAAACCCCCCCAAAAAATCAGTTAAAAGTTACATTTTAACTGGATAGCACAACCTTTTTGACTTAAATACGAAGAAGAAAAAAAATTGGAAGTAACACATGTGAAAAATTCAAAAAATGTATAAAATAAATGTGTTGCCAATTCAATGACAAATAGGGAACTATGGAACTGAATGAGAAGATGGACATTTTCATGCGAGGATGATGTTTTTTTATAGATCATATGTTCACTATCATTGTGGGAGCAGAAAACATGACAAAACCCCAGAAATGGAGTGAAGTATGGGGCCTCAAAATTGAATAAAGATGGAATTGGATCGATGGAACTGCACTGACAGCTCGGGAATTTGAAGAAAATGGGAAGATAATTACTGAGTACCTGGGATTAGATCGATCTGCGGGATAGCATCAAGGCAGATGGCAGCGCAATAACTGCTCTAATTAAGACCAGGTATCGATGATCCTAGGCAGGTGATCCTAGAAAAATCGTGGGAATTTGGGGGACAAAGAGACAGAAGTGAAACTAATTCCTCATCTCCTTGTCTCCATGTGGATGTATCGAAGCCTAGTTTTTATTTGTAGAATGGCAGTTGCGATGAGGGGAGCCTCCTTAATTCTATCAGTTTCATAGCACAAGCTACTAACTCATCAAAGAAGGGGGGGGGGGGGTGAGGGGGCCCTTGTCAATTCTCTCAGTTCCACAGTAGAGGCTGATGACTACATAATCTATTACGGTTTAAAATCAGGAGCTTAAAAGGGAGTGATGGCGTTGAATCACTACTGCCCAAGGAAATAGGCGATCATTCGGGAGGGAAAAGAGTACATCCAACATTCTTTTAGTTCCATACAACCAAAACTACAGAACATTGCTCAACATTTTGTGCTCAAAAGGAAGGGATTGTAAATCACTAATGTTTCAGGAAGCAGGCAATCTTATAACAGATTTTGCTATCCGTCAAAAAATTTCCGTAAAGACAAGACAACATATGACAACAAAATATGTAAACTTAACAAGTATCATTTAAAAGAGCACCTTGGAGTAAATGTAGATGTGACAGGCACAAACATATCAAACAATCCATCAAAAATATATCGAGTCGTGCAACAAATTAAGGTAAGGAAAAGTGTTGGCTCATGCCTCTTCAGTTTTGGTTGATAACTCAA
Source organism: Strongylocentrotus droebachiensis (assembly GCA_035222895.1). Classification (NCBI taxonomy): domain Eukaryota; kingdom Metazoa; phylum Echinodermata; class Echinoidea; order Camarodonta; family Strongylocentrotidae; genus Strongylocentrotus; species Strongylocentrotus droebachiensis. The sequence continues at coordinate 52,127 of JAVYIG010010420.1, read as the reverse complement.
ATGTTACGGTACTACGAAGTAAGTTAATTCTACAGCTACATAAGATCTAATGAAATATAAAGTGGTTAGTAAAAGTGTTGACGAGTAAACTTCTAGTGTGTTTGTTACATCGATCGTTAGTTCCTTTCAATGCTTTATTTTACGGTTATTCGATAGTTTCATCAATGTACGGCATCAGCGTAATACAGAACAATAATCGTAACAACAAATAGGCACATCCTGGCTATTTGACTTAGCCAAACAAAGAACATAGTTCAGCAGTACATAACTTGGATCATACAAGTAGGCATCTTCAGTATCATATAGACATACAGATCACATTTATCGTACTTTTGCAAAGAAAACATATTTGATCTTGCCCAAGTCATATCATATATATATACAGACTATTGCTGTGATAATGGACTAGATTTTTTTCTCGACATCTTTATACTGGCATATACGATGGAATAAGTATCATCACGTTTTTCCTCTCCTTCCTCGGATTTACAGTCTTTTCTTCTCGCTGTTTTGACCGCTGTTATGCCATCAGAGGCTCTCTGACGTTGTCCAAGTTTATCAACTACATGTAAATACTACAGCTTAGCTCAAGATGCAGGATAGTAGCTAGCGAGCGATCTTTGAGAGGTGGGTTTTCAGCACTGATAGAGCAACACAAGCAGTCTCACATGATGGAATGCATATTCGCTGAGTAGCACAGTCAATTTTGGCTAATCTCTCAGGGGAGGGACGCAACGTAGCAATCGCTTTCCCACGCGGGTCCCGCGGGTTAGAGCATCAGTGCGTTGCGTTTGGTCGGTTCCCCGCAGCACCCTGTGCCATGGACGTGTGGTACTGCTGCCCCGATGCTTGCGACGGCGTCTGTTGTTGGGTTGCCGTGGCTGCGCCTGCGACCTGCGAGTATTGCGGCCTCTCCTGCTGTATCCCTTGCGATAGATGTTGCTGCTGCTGCCCTTGTGGCTGTTGCTGCTGTTGCTGCTGCTGTAGCTGTGAGTGTGCGCTGTGGTATTGCCCCTGGGACTCTACGCTGCTCTGCGGCGTGTACTGCGGGTTGGCGTCCGCTAGGCCTCCTGGGTTAGGGGTGCTGTGCGTCTGTTGGCTTGGTCTCGGGTGCTGGGGGTAGGCAGCATGGTCAGATAAGGTCTGACCCATGGGGTTCTGGCCTAGATTCTGACCCATCTGATTTGGCATGTTGGGATACTGTGGCTGATCCTGTATACAAACAAAACACAGAAGACAATGGAGACACGATTAATGGTAAGGCCACAGGAAATATCAGCTTATTTCAAAACCACAACCTGCCATAACTGTAAAATACACCTCATGGTGTTATTTTAATCTAAATAAAACCTGTACATAATCATAATTTGGAACCAGAAAGAAGTTAAATCTGCATAAAATTGAACGAGTTATTGCCCATCTGGCTCCAAATGGGATATAAACCCTCAAATGCAGGTCAATTTAGGGATGTGACCCTTTGAAAATTTCTATTCTTCTACGGTGCACTTTTCTTTTGAGCGAACAATTGTTGAACAAGTTGATAGGGTTCAGTGTTTGGCAGTTCAAGTCAATATCGTGATTTGAAAGCATTTCAAAAGCATTTGAAAGCATTTCAAAAGCCTTTCAAAGGTTTTGAACATGCTTTCAAGGCATGAACTCTAAACAGTAATTCAGAATGACAATGGCAGCATCTAGCATTGTAGAAATGTCACAAACAACACTGCACTTGTATGTTAGAGAGGGCAAGTGCCTTCAAAAGTAGAGTTCACGTATATACATGTAGCGCAGGGTTCAAATGACTATTATCTGGAACATAATGGCTTGAGGGAAAGAGTCTGTGAACCTAAAAGCACTTTCCTAAATCTCATTCTCACTTAGAGCGTGAGAAGATTGGGGTTATAACCTCAGGACCTGCATTAGCCCCCAGTCAGAATACTTCATCATTTTGAAATGAAAAATGTGTATACAAATTTGTTTGAAAATTCTGAAAATCTTTCGTATTTTGTGCAGTGAATGTTATAAAATTTGAATTTAATAGAGTTTAAATAAAAACCAATTTCTAGAGAAGCAGATTAGATTCAGAAATCTTTTTGAAGCCAAAGACTTAATGGCTTTCTTAAACTAAAACCCCACTTTCCTCAACAACAATTTTTGTTTCCCCTTTTCTCCTACATGGAATCGATTTCTCCACTCTCCTTCCCTAAATCCTTTTTTAAAATTTAAACTCTGAATTAATGCTACATCATACTCCATGAGTTAAACCCTGACATGAATTCGCCCAACTTGACAGCTGTTTTTATCCCCAGTGATCCACTGGATTGGAATGGCTAATCTTGTTTACGACCACCAGCACAGTAATTTCCACATGTGTGATATGACAAGTATGACATGCATGTTTGCCTGACATTGCGTCACACAGCGTAAAGCATGTTCTGAATGAAAGCTCAATCAAGCATCAGTGTTCCGTCGTAGTCTCAATGTCGTATTGCACAGAAATCTCATATCGGGCGGGGCTTATCGTGAGCGTGCACTGACGATTGGGTCAGCTGTCATATCAATTGACCTCGTCACAACTATTTTTTTTTTACATGACCTTTCATTATACAATGTTATCATCTAGTCTGTATGTCCCTCAATATGATTCTTTATACAATGTTCTTTATACAAGTTCTTTAAACAAATTTTCTATAATCTGAATGGGCCTATAGGAGTGTCAAGAACATTGTTCTGGCTCTGCCTTGCTCAAAGTTACATGATCTCATTGACATTGTTAAGGACATATTTCTTCCTTTTTGTTGACTCACCCACTTCGAGACAGAAAGGAAGGAAGGAAAGGAGGAAAGGACTTCACTTTCACATTCGATTTGTGCCATTTTTCATGTTTAAATGTCCATATATCTTTATGGAATGTTTTTCACACACGCCCTACAAATAGGCAGAGTGGATTTCCAATTTATTTTTTTGAAAAATGAATGGGTAGTGTGCTGGTACTTGTACTTTATATCTCTTAATCTATTGGGATAAGAGGTTGCCAATTTCTTTCCACTAATCCTCAAAAATGTGTCAAATATTCACAACATTTAATTGGACTGTGTTTCTGTTGCTAAGAATTCTCATTCTGGAAATGTGCTAGGATAGCATTGCCAATTTGTCACTCCTCGACAGATAAAGTTAAATTAAAAATCCTCAATCACAACCTAACCTGCTAAGATGAATGTTGCCAAATCATATGGGTTTTTTTATTAAGCAATTGATGAGTCAAATACGCTTTTAATAGGCTTCAAAAGGTTGCCTCCCAAAGAACTTATTTTCTCATCTGTTTTATAGTGGGTTGGAATTGAAATTTGTAGGGTCTGTACAAGCCCTGTTTTTTATATTTTTGGGTGCCTGTTTGGGTGCCAATGTTTCATAAGTGCATGTTAGGAGTTGGGAGTCACGTACCTGTGATGGCATGCCTTGATGCGACTGCGTTAGGGTGGGTTGCTGTGGGGCGTTGGCCATGGCCAGGCCGGGGGCGGTGTTTCCTCCTTGGGGGGGCGGGGCTGTGCTGGCTTGTAATCTCTGCTTGAGGGCAGCGTTCTCCTCCTGGAGCAGGTCGTTCTTCTCCAGCAGGATCTTGATCTGCTCCTTCAGGACCTCAACCTCCTCCCTCACTGCAAACAGTAAGTGACTCTTAACCAAGTCCTGCACAAGAAAAAAGATTTAAACAAAAGGAAAGATTGTTATTAGTTTGTTAGGTATTTGAGGTTTGATCAAGCACGTTCTGTAGAGGTGAGATTGAAAGTTGAAACTATGGTAATGAAATTACACAGGAGCAAATCCTGATGAACATTGTATGAAAACATCTTATTTTGACCCTTAACCAAGGCCTTCACAAGCAAAAAAAAGAATAAAGAACATATGCACATTTAGACTAATCCCAATTTTGATTCAGCCTTAATATGTCAAATCAATCATACTGAACAAATACCCAACCTAGGGCAAACAAGAAACCACTTTCCAAAATGTATATGATACGCAATATAATAGAAGAATGTCTTTGAACTTGACAAACACTCCCTATAATTTGAGCCATCATATTTCCATGCTTATCGTAATGCTTTTCCCTCTCCCTCTCTCCTCTCAGTTTACCTCTCTTTCTCAAGTTTGTTCCCCATAATTCCCTGACCTACATTGTGAAATTTGCATCCCTGGTACATCAATATTTTATGTGAAAACCTCGATGTAATCCGTCAAAAAGCTTTTAGCCCCTGGCTCTAGGCTCTTTCTCTCTTTCATACATAATGAGCTTCCTACCCTGGAAACCTCACCGCCAATTTCATACTCTATAAGAAATACAATTCTCAAGCATTCAACAACAAAAAAAGATTCACAGAGATCTGGCCATAACTAGAAATTCAGTTAAAATGATAAAATAAGCTATGATTCTGAATTACATAACTAGTTTGATTTATTCCTTTTGTTGATTGAATTACAACTGCAATAATAATATAACAAATCTTATTCTTTTCTATTGTCTTGCACCTCTATCATTTTCTATGTTGTGTTGCTTCTTTTATTGTCATGTTTATTCTAATTCTCCCTTTCCCCTTCACTTTGTTTTGTTTCATTTTTTCTCCTTTGTTTTGATGTTTCTTCCATGTACATTGTACTCTCCAATGTAAGCACAACATGTAAGGAGTCGTACTTCCATAGGTCAGGCAGGTAAAGCAACAGTTCCGCAACTCGAGAGTGCGTGTACCTTGTATCGCTTTATGGACTTCCCTTGGAAAAACCCACACAGACCCGACCCGGCCCTTGAACAGGCATTGGATACATTAGAGTACTTTATTTAGATTGATCAATATTTTCATTTCTACTTCAGGACCGGTTATCAGGATCAGTTAGAGCAGTACACAAAGAGAGTAACAGGAAGACACAGAGAGAGAGAGAGCAACAGATGAAGAGAGAGAGAGAGAGAGAGAGAGAGAGAGAGAGATAGAGAAACAATTATGGAGAGAAAGAAAGACATGTGCGAGATAAGAGAGCAACAGATGAAGAGAGATAGACAAGAGAAGAGGGGAGAGAGAGAGAGAAGAGGGGAGAGAGAGAGAGAGAGAGAGGAAGAGATCTGTCAAAATCTTACAGCAAGATTATCGATCACGGATCATCGACAGAGCAAATAATAGCCCATAAAAACCATATTAACCTCAATACCAATATGCCCAGGTCATATGACTATAAAAGAGAGGAAGTTAGTCTAGAATGAGCGCCATATTGCAGACTCTTTGAAGCCATTTCTCAAGTAATGACATGACAAATGTTTCCTATTGCATGTCAGACACCTAACATGTGAAGGAAGATTACGTCATCGCAGGAGATGGCACAGACTGGAAAGATAGCCCTAACATGATGACATTCAGGAAGGACCATAACATTTCATGACCCGATTCACCTGAATTTTCCTAACATCGGCTCTCACACTTAAAAATTCATAATCAAATGCCCTTATGGCTCTCAGTCTTAGCAAATTATGCAGCTGAAAGGAGAGAGAAAGATGCAGGAAGTCCAGGAACAAAACAAAAAAAATCTGAATTCCCTGTGGTTCTCAGCAGACAAATTATGTATAATGTTGAACAGGGAAAAGAGAAATTGCTAGAACTGCAAGTCCAAGTCTATGGACTTTCAGTATGAACTTGAACAAGAGTCTGCGAAACACAAATACTCTATACGAGCGAGCGAGCGTGACAAGCCTAGCTTTCAGGTGATCATATAATGGATTTAGAAGGCTCGATGTGGCATCGGTACAAGGTCCTAACACGATATTGCGGCATCTGTCAACCTCTACGCGGACCTTGGATCTGACCTAGCGTTGTTTACCCACCTTTCAAAACAAATCTTTCCGTTTGAGAGTTAGAAGGGCACTAATCACTACTGCATACGATGTAATATAGCGTGAATGACCGTCTGGTTCCGACCAAAAGGTGACATGCATAACAAGAATGGCTTTCAAAACAAATCTATCCGTTTGTGAGGTAGAAGGTACCTTTCAGAACAAATCTATCTGTTTGAGAGTTATAAGGGCACTCCTGCATACAGTGTAATTTGGCATGAGCGACCTTATGGTTCCGACAAAAAGGTGACATTTAACAAGCACGGCAGATATTCAACATAAAACACCCACCTTTCAAAACATATTGAGTGTCAGAAGGGCCATGAAGCATTCGGTGCAACATAGCTTTAATGGCCTTCCGGATCAAACCAAGAACAGCTTTCAGAACATGTTGAGAACAAGAACATGATGATAATAGAAAGAGCTAAGGCCCTTCTGGCTCTCAAAATACATGTGACATACCAAGAACAGCTTTCAAAACATGTTGAGAACAAGACAGATCAAGAACAAGAAGGTTGCTACCTCATATGATAAAACATTAAAGGTAACACCCTTCTGGCTCTTAAAAGACATTTCAAACAACAGCCACACCTTAGGAAACGAGCTAGGATGATGACAATAAAAAAATCTTTGCAAATCATACAAGCAACTTCTTTCTCTCGGTTTCACAAGTTTCTTTCAGCTTTGCACGGAGTCTCTCGGTTTGCTCAATATTGGAATGACCTAGTACCAGCATAACCCTTCACTTACATTTAATTGATTGTACAAATGAAGACGTGGCATCAAGCTTTGTACACAAGTGTTGAGCTTTTAAGTAATTTCATTTTTAATGCCGCCAGTTATACATGTATGTAATCCGATATTAATTCCCTTTCATATCATAAACATGAAGCACATTTTGTCTGTTTGTAGCCAGAATATAACCTTCACTTATATTTAATTGATTGTAAAAATGATAGCGTGGTATCAAACAGTGTTTGTACAGGGGTGTACGGCTTAAGTAATATTTTTTTTTTTTAATGCTAACAGTTGTATGTTATCTGGTATCCCTTGCATTCATATCATAAACATGAAGCATTTTTTTTGTCTCTTTGGAGCTGGAAGTGCGTGAACATTTACACAGGGCTAGTACTCTTCCGGCTGCATAAAGATGATTTACTCTCTTATCGCGAGATGGAATGTGACAGACTGAGAACATGAATGTCGGGCAGACATACACATGTTTGCATGGTTTATTGACTTTAAAGCTCAGTTTGTTTCCCCTACTCGGAACGTGCGACTGATTGTGGAATGATTTCTAGGAATTGTCATAAGTCACCCTACATCTAGAGGGAAAACCCATCTCGCTTCCCCGTATGAATAACAAAACAAATAAGACTCATGATTAACTGATGGGCGCAGCTTGCCAAACTACATGTATTCAATCAATTTGATCCAACACTTGAATTTCTCTTTTTGTTTCAAAATGAGTCGCAAATTGGTTACTGATTTCTCGATGACCAATGCGTGCAGCACGATAAGAGGCTAACAACAGTTCTGTTTACAACAAATATCACCATACTTTATTTTTCATGAACTTTCTGTAGGGATTCATTTCACTGGAGTATCAATCGAGAACACTACTGAGTGGTGACGATAAGCACTTTGACAAAATCCAATATCATTACCTTATATTAAAAAGTTATACACTCAGCATTTTCTAAGGTATTTGCTTTGATCTTAAAAAGTCTATATTTTTTCACCTCAGAAAGTCCACATCGTACTTTAGAGTGGAGCAGTTATATATCTGCAAGTCACGTTACCCCACCCAAAAAGCAATTATTATCGACGCAATCAAATTAGAATTTCATTTCTCGGGGAATAATGAAAGCAATGCTCTGTCAACAACTTCAATTGCAATTCATATTGAGTTTGGTTCGCTTTGTTTCTATAGCGATTCACGTGTCAACACTGAAACCTTTTCAACCCGACACTCGAACCTTTTAGAGCTGAAGATAATGTGCATAGTTTCAACGATTGCCGTGGAAACCACCGTAAACATCTACCGGTAGATGGGTATCGTCACGCAGGGAGACTACCCAGCCGCCGGTGCCAGTGTCAGAATCAGAATCGGTCACGTACACCACACAGAGCTAGTCTGCATATACAGACCCTATTAGACACGATTTTGAACACAATTCCTAAAGCCTTCAGCAGAGCCTAGCTTTATCAGTCTCAGACTCTGTCCGGAGCAGCTACATGTACAGTATAAAGCCTATGGTGTCCATTAAACTGCACACTCTGTATAGTCTCAATGTACAGACACCGTTATGCACTACGACTAACAAAGGTCTTCGCCTGTAAAACTACATGTAACAGACAGTGGTAAACAAAGGAATGGGACAACATTCAAGTTCATGACGTCTCTAGATGGTATCTCCTCGCCGTGAAGGTCAAAGGTCACATGATATGGATACTGATAAGGGGAGGTAACATGTAACACGAGCAAGAACATGGAATGGGCACCAATAATAACTTGTCAGCATACAAGAAATTCTTTGCATAATATACCAATCTTTTGTACAACAAATTGAAATAGCCATGAGAACAAATCATTGACTACTAGTACTAACAGTATGGCTCACTTTGAAATCAGAGTCTGAAGTAGATTTTGAAAGTAGAGAATTAAGAAATTAGCCGAGTGAAAATGAAAAAAAAGAGAAGCTATAAAACCGGAAGTGGTGATGAAAAGAATAAATCAGCTACATTGAAAAATAAACAGAGAGTGGGACACGAAACAGACAAACCGATCATCAAGGAGAAAAATAATGGGAACTGTGGAGTTAAATAAACAAGAAAATTATCAATGTCGCCTTCGTGACAAACAGAAAGCTAAACAAACACTTTGAGTTTTCATGGACACATTATTTATCTTCAAATCTGCCTACGTACTAATCTTGCCTCGACAAATACTTGTGACTGTAAATGTGCACGTAAAGCATGCATGAAGTAGCATGAGCGACATATTCTATTGTACTGTTTGAATTAGACAGGAAACTTTTTTTTGTTGTACAGTTTTTACAAAAGCTGAATAACATTCATACTACTAGTACAGGTGCTTTAAAAATCTGACATAAGTTTATCTGGCCTTATGAAATTAAAAACTATAATAATAAATGAATTTTAATAGCAATGCCTACAGTATATTCAAGTGAGACATATCTCAAGAATTCCTTCAAGTATGTAAATGTTCCGGCGACACCCATTTGTTTATTTATACTTTACATGTATTTGCTAATGGGGTAGTCACATGCCAGAGTTATCGCTTATTCATAATTCCAAAGAATAGCCGTCATGAAATCCCTTATCAGCTTCAACCATCAATATTGCGTCACAAAATGAGCAAAAATAGCACAGTATCGTTTGCAGAGATCAAACTGATAATGCCACATGTCAGAGATGATATTCATTTATTGTTTTCAATATAGTAGGGAGCTCAAAATCCATATTTGCATTGCTTGTGAAAAATATTTGCACGTGTTATCAAAGTTCTACTTCAACCCATTTTCAACTTTCAACTATATTTTTTTATTTATGGTTTTCAATATGTTTCTAAAAAGGGAGCTCAAAACCCATGTTTGCAAAGATGGTGAATAATATTTGCACGTATTATCAAAGTCCATTTCAGCCCATTTTGCATTTATTTATCTGTTCTTTTTATCAGCTGTACTAGCAACAGTCGGTCGATAACAAGACTTTATATCTCAGATTATATTCCAAAGGGCAGTGGAAAATCCCAAGCAAAATCATTGATTATTTGTTTTCTGAAATAAGTCCGATAAGCGAGAAGAGCTTCTTGTCATATTCTAAGTCACCTAATAACACTGTTAGGTAAAGAAAATAAATAACAAAAAACAAAAACATGAACTTTACTGTCATGTACCCCTTATGAACCCCTCGATTCTCTTTCAAACATTGGTCAAAAACATTCATTCTACTGTTAAATATCCAACACAGATTTCATCTTTTGTATTTCATTCATATTTCATGATGTATGTTTTGAGCCGGAAGTATGTTACCTCATATCGTAATAAACACAGAGTTAACGCCCCTCTGACTCCCAATCAATATGACATTCCTCCGTTCGTTTCAAAAGCGATTCCTCTCCATAAATATCTTTCTCTATAAATCAATCCCCTTTATAATCATTCCTATTACATTAAACTCAAAATAACTTGGAACATTTACTATTTTAGTCAGAAGCAGACATCCTCAATAATTCTTATTTCCCTACCATGATTCTGAATGCAAATGTAATCAATAGAAAGGATATGAAACAGATGTTCATTTTTGGAAAGAAATACAAGCGTTTTTGGAGTGAGAACAAGTCTCGCTTTGATGGAGATGAAAATGTCAGAAGTCAAGCTATCAATAGCCCCCCCCCCCCTCTCTCTCTCTCTCCCCTTTCCGATAGTCTGCAAGCCCAGGCTCTATTTGACACTTAAAGACAAATTGATAAATCCTTGCGACCAGCCTAACTCTTGTCAGCCTCTGGCTGTTTCAGGAGCATCTATAATACAGGGCAAGTGGAGTGCAGTGAACCTTACAGTCTACATATTCTTAAAGATCAGACTCTCTTGAGCTTTACAACTGACAAGGGTATGTAGCTGCAGACTAGCTTCCTCCAGCTCTGAGGTAATCAATAGAGATCAATACATCTACCTTTCTCCAACTCAAGTAGGCGTACCCAAGTGAGAACCACCGGAGGACACCTACTCATTTTCTCCAAAACAGAGACATCCTCATTTGGGAGTTGGACAGCATTTGCTTTATTCACTGCCATGGGGGTATTGTCTACCATGTGCAAAAACCTAGACAAAGGTGATGGGAATGCTAAAAACACATTATACAATTACAAGACTTTGCCTGATTCAGACTTTAAGAATCATAGTCAAAAGCTGGGAGCTCACCCTCTAATTAAAACATTATCCAGTTATATCATGGCTTAATCCCATTCAAATACCTGGATTATGTTGGTAAAAAGAGATAGCATTCATCCCTCTTAATCCTATCCTACATGTACTGAACAGGGATTACAATCAAATACATGGATTAAATCTACTCAATGCCAATCCACCATTTCTTTCCACTCTACATGTAAATATGATGTAACACATTCTGTGCATCAATGTAAACAGAGAAAATTGATCCTTATTGTGAGCTTTTAATCCAACCACTTTCAGAAGCACCCATGTGCTTTACATCCCCAAATGTTGCTTGTATGTTAAATTCTTCACTAACATAAGCGTTTGTAATGCTATATAAAGCTTGGGAAACTTTTCACACTTTTCCTTTCCACCTAAATTATCTCCCAAGCAATTTCGGGGGGGGGGGGGGGGGGGGGGGGCTTGATGGTATTTTTGTGCCCGTGTTGTTTTTCCGCTCCACTTCTTGTTCATTATCTACATTATCTTTTTATCATCTCAAGCGTTTCATCCTCTGACCAAATTATCCTAACATAAATGAATGTCCTTCTCAAAAATACTGCCTAACATTGGCTCATTAAACTTATCAAGGCTTGGCTAACCCATAATCAAACTGGTTTAAAAGAGAAAAGGATGATCCTGACTAAGCACATCTGCTCCTACATAATCCTCATTGTCTGTTTGGAGGTGGAAGGGCATATAATACATTACTTTCAAACACAATAGGACATACATGCAAGCACCTTTTTGGCTTTGAGCAGACCCTGGTCTTTTTCTTCATGATCCCTATTTTGGGTGTTTTGAGGACAGAAAGGGGAGTTCCCTCTTATTATAAATTGAACACAAAAGTTAACATCCGCCTGGCTCCATATCAATGGAATTATCCTTTTCTTTCTTTCAATGCCCCTCATGAATAGGTGCAATCAAGGGGAGCAATGTGAAGGTGGAATTATTATTGATAAAACCCTCTCCAAAAGGACACTGTGGCTTGGTGAACCCATTTCACGAAGGACATTAGCATTATGAGACTAGGATTCACTCATGTGTTTCACATACTCTGCTCCAGTAAAAGAGGAAAGGGAATGTAGATCACCCCAAAGGTCACATTCATGAGACCGACAATCATTCTGAACGGTCAAGAATCGGTCAATTTGGGATTAGGTTCGGTGGTGCGACTTGGAAATTGGTTCCATGTACATGTACATGTAAAGCGCTGTGAAACATCAGTTAGTTTGTAAGAGCGCTATAGAAATGACTTTATTGTATTGTATTGTACACCAAGGTTCAAACATCTCGATGTTACACTAGCAGTTGTTTATCAATGGCGTAGTTGAAAGCGACTTCAAATATAATATTGATTTGTGAGTAAAATTACAAAGTTGGTCAAGTGTAAATAGGCTTGCAAGTCGAAGTGACATTTGCTCCTACGTATTTTTTGCAAAGGCTTAACAAAAATTGACCAAAAATCACCAAACTCTTTCAATGTAGTTTGAGAGATTCATTTCCATTCAATGAAAATAATAATTTACTTAAAGTTCAAGTGCCTCATGAAATTCAGTCATGTGATTGCATGTTAAGTACAGTCCACTTCCCGCGACTTTTCCTGTTATTCAAGATTAAACACACCACTCCCAATTTTCATTGCACTCGCCAGCAGGTATTAGGCATTTTGAGGGAATATCCCTTTTGATGCAAGAAGAAAGGTTTCACAATCCTCGATCTCGGTTAAAAGAAATGTTGAAATTGGATCAATGACATGTTATTTCCATCGGGTGACTCAGAGAGGTCTTTTAACGACTTTGATATAAACCATATTATTTTGATGTGGTCTAGGTATACATCTATTGTCAAAATAATACCTTTCCCCCTACTGTAAAGCTAGAAACTTTTGGGGGCATGAAATGATTGTAAATGGTTCTATTCGCAAAGTTTCAATCTAATCTTTAATTGCAAGTTACACAACATAAATTTCTTGCAATAGGCAAACGTTACTTGCCATGAAAATGGGCGTCCTTCACAAAGGTTTTATGTCGCTAGCTTCCGGTTTCATACAAAAACCTCGCACAGGAATAATATGACAGACACACCCATTGTTATTCAATGTACTTGATAGAAATATAATATTGTCAATTGATACTAAGATAACTGTAAAAAGTGTATATTAAAAATATAAGGGTATACAGGATATTGGCCTAATTTTCAATTGCTTTTTAAAATTTGAAATATTAAAACACACCTGTACTTAACAATAGCTTGTAAAATGCACACCTGAATTAGATTGATTTTACTGGTATGATCGTGTTACAACATTGTAATTAAAAGTTCATTAGACAGAGTAAGCACCCTTCTCCATGTACATGTACATGTACATGTAGCTGTTATCAACCAAAGTATCAACTGGCATAATTTTGCTTATTTCCATCACAAGAATATGTAAATATTGCTCTTCGTGATGACTTGAAGATCCTTACGGATACATTGAATGAAAGATGAGGGATCTTGAAGGATCTTGAGCAAGGCCAAGTAATTGTCTACCCTTCCCACATCCCACCTCCCACAGACCTTGCCTTGGAGAGAAACAGCTCTGATCGATAAATTCCATAGATCCACCCAAAGGTTATCACACGATATCGACCCTCTGTCCCCCCTCCGGCCCTTTCAAAAGGTTCCACGGGTCCTTCGACCAAGATGCCCCCTTGCCGAGGGATACTGACGGACCCCTCTCTTACCCCCTCCCATCCTAAACCCTTCCTCCAAGCATCGCTGATACCTATAGAAAATCCCTTTTGGGAGCAAGTGGGTTAACAGTATGAACTGTGTAGACTGATCTTGCATAAAGAGTATACATATGGATTCTATGAATGCATGGGGTATTGTTACATCGCCTCTATCAATTCAGTTCATTGATTCGCTTGACAAAATGAATTCTACCCCCCAGACAGGAAAGGGGACGGTACGAGGGTCCACGCATCACCGAAGGGGGTCGATACAATCAAAGCGTAAGAAGGGGAATTCTTTTAAATGACTTCTGTCATTGTTTACATCTCATGCTGCATCAATATTTACATCTTTTCACTTCTAGGATATTGAGCTTGATTTGATAAAGAAGATTATTTGCTTCAAATCCTTTACAGAGCTTTGGAGGAAAAGTGAAACAATTGATGGGAAGAAATAATGTTAACAGGAACCGACCCAAGTTTTTAATTGACGGAAATACAGCGAAGTGATAGGTGTCCTTTGAATTTTTAGAAAAATACAGGAAATGATGTACAGGAAATAATCTATAGGAATGATTGACCAAAAGTGTACTAAAATCTAACGATGGAAATATAGCAAGTAAAATATTAAATAATTGGGGTCTAGTGGATACTGAAACGTTCCCAATTTAAATGATCTAGATTATCTGTTTGGTTTCAGAATTAATTCAATAATTCATACACCTTGATACAGAGTTAATGCACTTCCAGCTCCAATAGGTGAAATAATCTCTCTCATCATAATGGTTTCTGATTAATGATTTCATAATGATTTTGTTTGTTACTGAGGCGACAAGTTCAAACCATATCCGTGGGACGTTTTGGGGTTTTTTCAGACAAGGCCCCATGACCAATGGGAAGCGTGGTTGATAATGATAGATTGTTATCAAAGTGTGGGCTGGTATAGGCTTAGCAGAATGAAAAACAATGGAGTCATTAAATAATTACAAAAACACAATAGACGTTCTTAACCACCTAAAAAAACATCTAACTTATCGGTTTTGAGTCAGAAGGGCATGAACTCATATTTTGATACAGATTTAAAATCCTTCTGGCTACAAACAGATAAAATGTTAACCATCTGTTAATGATTTAATTTGTTTGTACCCCAGTCTTGTGACTGTAACCTTTTCATTTCGTGGTATTTTTACTAATCTCTCAGTCTGTAATAACTTGTCTATATTATTTCTGAAATGACCTTTTAATAATCTTCATTGTTCTCTCTGTCTGCGTCTCTCCATCTCTCTTTGATACTGTGAGTTTGTGACAATATCTGACAAATCCCAATATGAACCTTGTGGGGCCCCCTGATGTTTTACTAAAGTCTAGTTTATTTGGGATAAAATTAGGATTTCACTATGTTCTGCATAAAACTTGAATGGAGTCAAACATATCTTCCATAGCACTTCCCCCCTTCTCTCTCTCATTCACCCATCCACTTTCTCTCTACCCCACCCCCTCTCTCTCTCTTTCTCTCTTTTACTACTATCAGCATTATTTTTCCATTTCTGTGTTTTCATTTTCAAATCCTATGGGCAATATATATGTGTGCACAAACAGCTGAAAACTGTACACATTGCATCAGAATATATCTGTCCCCTTGCCAGTGGAAGACCCCCTAACAGAGGCTTAAAAATCATGACCACGTATTAATCTCCACATATTAATCCCCAAAGAGATTTTTAAATAACCAACCTATAATAAGCCCCTAAATACAAAGCATCTGAAATGCAATAATACTTTTAAATTCAGACAATATGGTGACATAAAAGTAGATAGTAACTGATAATAATGATAACACAGATCTATGCAAAAAATATATATTCACAAATAGCACAATAACAAGAAGTGATAAATATTACACACATGAAAAGGAATATTATGGAGTAAGACAGGGAAATTTGAAAGCTTTTCAGGAAATAATGAAATTTGTGTAATATTTGATCCCCCACCCATTAGCAGGGAAATTAAACATTTTCTTGTCTTGTTTCTTTGTGATACTGTAGGAACAATAAAACAAGTGAGTTATCACTTACAAATTGATAATTATAATATCATTCTTGGACATGTAAATACTAAATAATGAAATATATTTGATATTTGATCCTCATCCCCTCCATTCCCATAAAAATTAAATGTTTTCTGGTCTTGTTTCTTCACTGATGGGAATAATAAAACCTTATCAGTTGACAATCATGATATCTTTCTTGGAGTCTTGAATGTATAAATACTTAATAATGACATTTATGTAATATTTGATATCCCCGATTTCCATGAAAATTAATATCTCTTGTCTTGTCTTTCCATCGATAGGAAAAATAAAATGAGCGAGTATTAATTCACTTATAAGTTGACCCCTTACGATATCTTTCTTGGACGGGTTTGCTGCATTTACAATTTTTTACATGTACATGAAAAGTACACAAATAGGAAAGATTTCCTTTTGTGACATCTTCTTCTTCTTCTTTGGGTTAAGTCTACCTCCTTCACAGTTGAAGATTCTTGCAGACTGACGAGTGTGTGTGTGCTTACGAGAGCAAGGTGCATGGTGCAATGCTATTTACATGGTGCAAGTAAAAAGTAAAAAGTTCCCGGACATCCACCTATTCACTACAGTGTATGTCCCTAAAACTAACACGTCCCTAAAACTAACACTACCAACCCTATTTTATCATGTATTATATATCATATTATTATTAGATATATCATTCTAAGCTGTACCCATATTTTGTTCTATTCAATTTGAGGGGCTGTCACAAAAGGAAGTCTTCCCCACAAATATTACATATTTCACAAAATAATTATAATTAGAATCATAAAGTGGTTGTGTACTCACCATTGCTTGCTCGATCTTGTTGTCGATAGCACCACCGGCCGGTGAAGTGCTGCAAAGGAGAAAAGCGGAGAGTACATCATATTCATTGTTAATTGAGGTGCATGTTCGTTTCTTGGAGGGGATAATCTGTTTGTCGCTCTTGAGTTGTACCCGAGGTACGGCCTTGTTGCTGTAGAGCATCCTCATGGTGGCACGTGATGTCTTCGGTATCTAAAAAGGACAGCTGGAGATTCGGTTTTGTTCGATTTACACGGCTTTGGCGGTTATCTCAGGAAGCGGAATGATGAGTGGACGAGACTGCTGCTCTAGATAAGGTAGGTTTCTAGGAGAGAGTTTGAGGGAAGTCCCGTTGCGTCCAAGCTCTGCAACTGAGTGAGTCTCTGGAATGAACGCCTAAATTGAATCAGCGCGATTTCGCAATCGGAGCATCAGCTGATTGGCGGTCACCACCGATTGCTGCCGTGATTCAGAAACACAGGAAAGTCGAGCCTACGAGTTAAACGGTGGCATCAGCCGGTATGGACTGGTTCTGAATCGTGGTTCTGAAAATTCCTGGAGAGCTGTTGCCGTTTTTATCTGCCGCTGTCACCTTACTGACAGCACCTAACTGAGAGGAATGAGAAGTGACAACCAACGAGGGCTGCTATAATCCACTGCCTAACTGGAAGTCCTAGGATGACGTCAGTGTGGGTTATAGGCCAGTTCCTGTATGCAGGCAGCGGGATATCTGAAGCTCTATGAATACCAGTCAACCAACTAAATGAACCTTCCACAGGTTCCAGCTAGCTCGAGTGAGAGATCTGAGACTGATACAGCAGACACTTTTCAGCGTGTTCAATTACACAATCAACTCGCTGATTCGGCTACACAAATTGTTTCAAATCAAATCTTATTTCCTACACATTGGGATGACAGAGAAGCATCCAGGCAATGTTGTCAAGTTCTGCAAAAGGTTCAATGCCTTCAACAAGGTCTCCTAAACGCTATGACAGGTTATTGGAAACAACACACGACTCTTGGCTCCGTGGGAGTACAGTCCGATGTAATTGCTCTCAGGTTTTAAAATCTTGGAACGACGACAAGAGAAAAATGGGATCAGCATTAATGTGACGGACCATGTGATGTTGATGAAGAGATAGCTATCTGCATCTGTTAATTATCAACCATCAGTTCTTAATCCAAGCCTGGCCAATGTACAAGGATATGTCCCTCTCTCTCTCTCGCTATCAAGTTGCAAGGTTGATCGATATGCACAGTGTAAATCAGCTACATGAACGCACGTTCGCTCGTCACTCCTGCTACACACAATGAATGATATAACCACAAGTGATGGTCGAATAATATGTGGCAATCTTTGGAAGTAACACCAAAATAAAAGCAAATTACTATTTATTTCAGTAATAATGCTTATTGCAAGAGTTCTAGTATACTTTAGGAGCAATCCAATAAGGATAAACAAGCACTTGTTTTTTTATAGTATTTATCAACAGCTAGAAAGCAAGCATGTGTTTCCTTCCCTGAGCGACCGTTCTTATGTTATGTTGTTCATTCAGAAATTCCAACCCCAATTCCCGGCAAAAAGCCTTTTTGAAAAATCAATCGGGCATTCAAGCTGCAGTGTACATGTATACACACATACATATACACACACACACGTAAACTACAGGGAGTCACAGAGTGGCTGGAAATTTCTACACTAGATGCATGAGCAGTCTGGAAAATTACAGAATGTATACAAGGGAATTCCCAGGCATGTTCCACTTCTATAGAGGGGTGACCAAGTCAACAACAGCAAGCTCAACCACGCAAATCCAACTGAAACATCAGAATCTATGACAATGGTGGCTGAATGTTGAATACCATACATTAATCTCTTAATTAGAAACAGAAATCATGATGAAACTCAAAGAGATGGGGCACTTCTTCCATGTTGTCCCTCCTGATGATGAACTTGACTACCCCTACTGACATAATGGAAGAACCTCGTCACATGCACACTGCATGGTACTGCCTAAGCTTTGAATATATTGTCTTCAAGGACCTTTGTGAGCCACACGCTCCAATGCACTGTGCTTTCCATGAGCGTTCACTCACCCAAGACCGGATAAATAATTACAAGTCATGTATACAAACACTGGTGTACAAAATACTGGTATTGAAATTTGGAAGAAATGTACGCCCTCACTGTCAAAAGATTATACAGTTGCCTATGACTGGGTCAGTGGAAAATAAACGTTTCATCATCGTTTTGTTAATTGTATGACTGTGTTTCTATAGAGACAGGTATTTCAAAAGACAGGTCATTGTTACAAAATACAGAAGTGGTCAAGATACAGAGGTCAAAATAAGTGGGTCAATTCCACAATCTTCCACTTCGTAATAATAAACAAATATTGACTGCTTTGAGAGTCATGGTTAAAACTATTGCCCAAGGTGATCTGGAAACTGTACTGTGCAGTTTTGAACATCAAGGACCTACATGTATACATGTAGTTTTGACCATGACCTGAAAAATAAGCAATCAATACAGGGCTGCCAACCTTTGGAAAGAGTTTGGAGTGAGACATTGCGAGGGAGCGAAGCGACCAAGCCCGAGGGCGCGAAGCGCCCGAGGGGGGGATGGTGTGGAAGGGGGGTGTCCCCCCTTCCACGGTAGGGAGCTTTTACAATTTTGCAATTGAAATGGTGCAATCTGGTGCATACTTTAACCCTGATTCCACAAATACATAAGGCAGGATTCAAATAGGTTAATTGATTTCATGAAGTACACTGACCTTGAAAAAATACAAACTTCCACATTTGTAAGTGCATTATTCCAAATCAACTGTCTTTATAAGCTTAGCAGTTGAACCTCAGACACAGTCACACTCTCAACACACTCTTTTTGGAAAAAAAATTAATCAAAATTTCGTTCTCAATAGAATACACAGAACATAGTTAATATAACTGCCATATCAATTATATACAAGCACCCTTCCAAAATCATTCTTACTCTCGTATAAACGATCGAAACCACCATGAATTTCAATATTTCAAGACAAGAGTTTAAAGATAAACTTTAGTACTGGTAATGCGATTGCATTGTGAAAGAAAAGGTGTGAAAGGATCAGAAACAGTTGATCATGTAGCATGTAAGTATTTGTGTGCACTGTAAGGTTCTGGAGTCATCAAAATCATAATAAATTTGACCGAGTCTTGGTAAAGTAACAAACACTCACATAGAAAGCTATATATGGGACAACACACATGGTGTCGGGGATGGTACTACCTTGGTTTCCTTGTCTTTCTATGCTCATTACTCAGCCAGTATACATTTTCTTCCAAAATTGTTTGGCACATGTCATTTATTTGTAATCTTGAACATTCAGTGTAAGTTTCGTTTGATTCTGTGAGAATTAATTTTTTTTTTTTACCAGTACTGGAGTTTATCTTTAAACTCACCTGTACCGGCTGAAGCCTGAAGACTTTATCCGATCGCAAACACTGAGCCACCCGGGCCAGGCCGGGCTGGGGGCCGGGCGCGATGTACAGCGATGACAGGCCATGGCATCGACACTCGCTTGTCGTGTCTCGCACAAAAACCCCGCTTCATAGTAAAGTGACGACGTCACTCGCACACGCAGGATATAAGCCAATCGCAATTCACTATCTTGTCTTTGCGCGGCAAACCGAAACCAATTTGCATTGATGGTTTAGCTTTGCGCATGTGTGGTTAAAAAAATGTTGAAACTTTCGGCAGGGATATTGAATATCCGATATAATAGACATTTTTTTTTTTAGTTTCTATTTTCGGGGTTCAGCGTGAGAGTTCCTATGATCAGCGTGAGAGCTTGAGAATGGGGTGAATTGCGTGAGACTCACGCAGATTGCGTGAGAGTTGGCAGCCCTGTCAATATTTGTTTGAGATACCCCCATCCCTGTCATTTCTAAAAAAGAAATATTTAAACAAAATATGCCTGTCAAAGTGCATATATTCATTTAAAAAAAAGTTATTCATATAAAAAGGTATTCATGAAAGGGAGTCAAATAAAAAGGTATTCATATAAAAAGGTATTCATAAAAGGGAGTCAAATAAAAAGGTATTCATATAAAAAGGTATTCATATAAAAAGGGAGTCAAATGAAATGTACCTGTCTATAAAGAGCTTAGCGCACATCACATCAAATTCTGAGTGTACCCCTTATCAAAGTCATGAGCAATGCGTCTTTACATTAAACATGTACACATTTTGCCCAGTCAATGTTTTTGCTATTCTGCCTGGCAGTCAGTCACACATTTCATGCCTGTACATCGACCAATCAAATTATACAATCTGAACTATACAACGTTTATTACAGATTTTTTAAAGAGTGGATGTTTTCCATTATTTACAAGACTAGTTCAATAATAGTTCAATAACTAATTCATTCAAACTATAGAACCTATATATTTTCAATATTCTAAACATTCTAAGAAAGAAAAAAGGTTAAGAGCTTTCATGTAGCTATGTTTAATAGCCAAGAGAATAGAATGTACATGTAGTTATCACTATAAGTAATACGCTAAGGCTCCGCGGGGGGCGCGACGTCTCCGCCGGCCTTTGTATTCTATTGTTTTTTAATGAGATCGCCGACCGAAGTTGGTGCAGCTATCTCCTCCTGAACCCTCCCCTCGGGGTACCCGTGCCCGGTGCCGTCGTCCGCGGGAGAGTCTACTCTAGCGAATTGGCTATACTCCGCCCGAGGTCCTCCTCCGTGTCGACGTCCAGGGCGAAAACAGACGCGACATGCATAATGCATGATATGCGTGACGACAGAGATACCTCATGGATATTCAACATAACATCCGTAGACACACGACCGATGACTATCCACTCACATTAAGTTGCGTATTAAATGCACGCTGAATGGGTATGACTTGCCCCGTGTTGGGTATCTTCCTATATGATATTCTCTATATAGACCGCGCCGTCGATCACACTCATTTCTTTGCAGTTCTCAAAGAGACTCACAACAAATGACCAACCACTCACATTATGTTGCGTATTAAATGCTCTATGCAAAGGGCGGGATCACCGAGAGTAAAGCGTCTTGCTATAGGGTTTGCTTTGTACTAGCTGCGCTGCACGAGCCAGAGCTGATACACGGGGCTAATTCCCGTCGACGTCCAAACTTAGAGACCTATTTCCATCATGATTGCCGCGATTTTGATATAGTTTTCGTGAATGGAGGTATGAAATCAAAGCTTATGTTGTGATTATTACGGACATGTATACTGAATTTTGATTATCATTTTCTAAAGGAAAGTTTTCAAGAGAAAACCATTGGACTGACAATTCAGTCGCAAGCTATACAGTATACATGGTGCTGCGGGCGGGGCGCTTTGACTGATTGAGCTGAGCTGCGCTCGAGTCGAAGAGTATGGGGGGCCAAGCAGGCCAATATTCGTACAACTATACAACTACACATACGTCTACCATCCATCGAACAACCCGTAAACACAACAGCGTGCGGGCCGAAGTGTCATAAATTTGTTTCTTATATTTACAGTAAATTACAAGAAAGCATTAAATAAGGTTATGAATTGTACTTTTGCATATTAATAGTTCAATATCAACCAGACAGAAGCATGTGACTTCATGCATTGCAAAACAATCAGTTGCGTAATGAGTAACATTGTTTGGGGGGGGGGGGGGTGCAGAAAAAAATCTGCATCACCATGCACCATTCTTGCATGTTACATGAAGGCTCCAAGAACCGTTTTTCAAAGTGGGGGGGGGGGGGGGGGGGTCAGTTAGATCGCAGCGGGTTGAGTGTATATAGGCGTGGGGTCCACGGGTTTCAAGGGGCTATAAACCCCCGAAAGCTCAGGGGTTTTAGGCATTTAATTAGGGTCAGATGAGCATATTTTTAATACTTTATTTGTGACACTGACAGGTCTCTAATTGGCGTGGGGTCAATACGTAGAGTTGTGTAGTATTGCGTACCAACTACGCGGGCCTACGTTACTATATGCTGAGGGACGGAAAGGGGTACGCAAGATAAACGAAAACGATTTGACATGTTTAATTTTTTTCGCATACTTTTGGAGTAGAAACTTGACGCAGAAAGTACGCCTTTTTACGCAACAGTACGCTACCCTACGCCAGAACGACAAAGCAGTAAAAGCTTTCCACACCGTAACGACCATAAGCAAACCTGTACGCCAGCTTACGCATAACCTACGCAGGGACTATTTTCCCATTAATACGCAACCTAATTTCTGCGTAGTCGGTACGCCACACTACGGAACTGGTACGCAAGATGAACGAAAACAATTCAACATGTTTAATTTTTTTCGCGTACTTTCGTCGTAGAAACATGACGCAGAAAGTACGCCTTTTTACGCAACACTACGCTACATGCCTACGCAACAGTACGCTACCCTACGCCAAATCGACAAAGCAGTAAAAGCTTTCCACACAGCAACCATAAGCAAATCTGTACGCCATGCAGCTTACGCATAACCTACGCAGGGACTATTTTCCCATTATAATACGCAGCCAAATTTCTGCGTAGTCGGTACGCCACACTACGGAACTGGTACGCAAGATGAACGAAAACAATTCAACTTGTTTAATTTTGTTCACGTACTTTCCGCGTAGAAACTTGACGCAGAAAGTACGCCTTTTTACGCAACACTACGCTACATGCCTACGCAACAGTATGCTACCCTACGCCAGATCGACAAAGCAGTAAAAGCTTTCACACAGTAAGCAACCATAAGCAAACCTGTACGCCAGCCTACGCATAACCTACGCAGAACTATTTTCCCATTAATACGCAGCCTAATTTCTGCGTAGTCGGTACGCCACACTACGGAACTCTACGCAGTTCCAGTGGCTTAAAGAATAACTACCGGTACAGTTGGATCGTTTTTTTTTTTTTATATAAGGCCAAATTAAAAAAAACACATGTTTAGCGTCCTGTTTTATCGAAAAATGGGAAGGAGGAGGCCCTTTTTTTTTCTTTTTTTTTTTCTTTCAAAATGGCCGCTCCGTACATTTTCCCTGACATTCGGGCTATTTTTCAAGATGGCGGCCGGCAATTTTTTTTTTTTTTTTTTTTAAATCAGGAATACATTTTAGCAGTGCTTTTCATGTTTTTTTTCTTTCAAAAAATAAAAATAAATAAATTAAAAAAAAAAAAAAAAAAAAAAAAAAAAAAAAAAATAGAGGAAGCGGGCGGGGACGCTGTTTTTTTTCTTTCAAAAAAAATAAAAAAAATAAAAAATAAAAAAATAAAAAAATAAATTGTAGGCGGCCCCCAAAAAGGAAGCAGGCGGGGACGCTGTTTTTTTTCCTTTCAAAAAAAAAAATAAAAATAAAATAAAAATATTTAAAAAAAAAAAAATAGTAGGCGGCCCCCAAAAAGGAAGCGGGCGGGGACGCTAAACATGTATATTTTTTTAATGGCCTGAATGGCAAATAAAGTTCTTGGTGGTTTTAATTTAGACAGTCTCTATATATCTATTTACACCCCCGCCCCCCTCTAGAATCCCGCGGATTTCCGCGGGTCCAGCTAGTGTTATAAATAATGTTATAATATGTCATAAATCTCTGCCAAATGACTTTGACAGAAAAGGTGTGGGCCTAATAGTTGAATAATCTGTACAATAAACATGAAATATTTCTTGGCATATCATCACCATAATGACAGGTCACCTTGATACTTGGTACATGTAGGTTATATAACTCCAAGCTTAAAGGTAAAGACCAGTATTGGAAACGCCCCAATTTCAAAAAATGAAATGGAAGCTCTCATTACCAATCATGTGAAAGAATATGTTTTGACTAATACATGATGATACAAAATTTGCCGGGAAACCGCCTATTAATTGATATATTTGGTAAATTAGTGTATCTCTCGCCTGTTGAGAGATACAAATGCACGTGTCTCGCACGTGTGTGTAGTCCCATATACATCTTTCTGTGTACAGTGATTCTAACTTTATGAAGACTTGGCCAAATTTCTTATCATTTTGATGATTCCAGAACCTTGCAGTACATCTATGCTAGATGATCAACCTTTTCTGATCGATTTCACAATGTTTCTTTCACAATGCAATCGCATGACCATACATGTAACTGGTCTTTAGCTTTAAAGCCAGTATCAGGGATTTGTAAGCCCTCAAAAAAATCATCTCAAAATTAATCTGTAGCATGAAGATGAGTTTATGAAAGTTATATGCAAAATTTCAGATCACAAGAATCTGTGGTTTTCTCTCTATAAGTGAAACTTGAAGCCCTTATTGTGTAAACGACAAATGTGATTAATAAAACATTGCCAGTTGCAAAATCCAAATTTGAGAAGAAAAATTATTTTGATTTTGCTAATAATGAATATTTTCACCATACTTCGAGGAAGTTTTCAATAACGTTTAAAAAACAAACATTTTGTGAGCATGAAGAAATGCCTTGATATTTTTCCCTACTTTGTACAATGTCCGCTAAGAACTAGGTGTTCAGTCATGTCATGTTACATAACACCGATCTGACTCTCTGGCTCAACAGATGACATATTGCTGTCCTGTCCAGCAAAAAGGGAAATTCCCTCACGAAACAGTTTTAAACATTAAAATCTAACAGGCTTAATCGGATTGTCTTCATCACAAAAGCTCAGTTTAGATAATATTCTAAACTTTAGCATTTGAAGATTATGCACCTGTCAACTATTAACAGGGAGATTTCTCCCTTCCATCTCTCTTCTAATACCAACTAGAAGTAACTGTAAACTATTTGCTATTTTGCAAGGTGTCAGAGAGACTTCAAAATGGTTTCCATGGTAACATCATATTCCACAGGGATACAGAAGGGGGACATAGTGTGAGATGTTATGCAAGAGGGGCATTAATTAGAACTCCTATATTATTTTGAGGAGCTATAATAAACATGAAGTGAAAGGTACAGGTAGATCACCTGCTGGCTGTGAGAGTCAACTGGACAACACCCTTCTGGCTTACGACGATACAAATGTACAGTACAGAAACATCATCATCTAAGAGCTCAAGAGGCATTGAGTGGCCATCTATACAGGGTCACTTCGTTCCGGGTCATAGCAGACAACATAAAATAGTACAAGTATTTAAAGGCAATAGTACAAGTATTTAAAGGCAATAGTACAAGTATTTAAAGGCAATAGTACAAGTATTTAAAGGCTAAATTACAGGCCAGATACACTTACAGGTGTATGTTGATGGCAGAGAACTATATTCACAAGGTCAGCGCACTATCCCAAGAGACGATTGAAAAGTAAAGTGGATGTCAACTACCCACATGATCGAACACATAAACAGCGAACAGTACAGGTACAAACTGTAGTTATACTTAAAGGGATAATACAAGCGAGCATACTTGGTACACTTACAGGTGTATGTTGAAAGCACAGATCTATCTTCACATGGCCAGCAAGCTATCCCGAGAGACGGTTAAAAAGCATAGTGGATGTCAACCACCCAGCGTTATCGCTCACATGTACAGAGAACAGTACAGGTAATAAAGGGATAATACAAGCATACAAGTAAGATCCGTATACACTACAGGTGTATGTTGAAAGTACAGATCTATCTGCACATGGCCAGCAAGTTATCCCGAGAGAGGACTGAAATGCATACTGTACGTCAACCGCCAAGTGTTATCGCTTACATATACAGAGAACAGTACAGGTAGTTAATGTAAAGGGATAATACAAGCGAGCATACTTGGTACACTTACAGGTGTATGTTGAAAGCACAGATCTATCTTCACATGGCCAGCAAGCTTTCCCGAGAGACGGTTAAAAAGCAAAGTGGATGTCAACCACCTAGCGTTATACCCAGCGTTATCGCTCACATGTACCCCCGCCAGCAGGGAGATTCTGTCCTTCCCGTCCCAGCGTGACTAAGGAATATTTGCACTGTGCATTACAGGCCTGTCTATGATTCATGTACTGAATGATGCTTCGTAACACAATGTTTATATATCATCCATTTACTTTCTTTCATGTATGTAATGAATTCAACCTTCAATTTGAAAAGTGCAACCAGCATTAATAGTCTGTATTTAATGACATGCATTACATCATGAATGATTCACATTTTCATAGTTGACATTGAAAAAAATGATGCAGTCGTAATTATGTAGTATTGCTAGAAGTAGTCATATTCATAATAATGATACCTAATGATAACGATGATATTCCATCTTTTATCTTTTGTATATATTATGTTGATGGAAATAAAAGTTTATATTCAATTCGATCACATGCTAAAACAAGTCCTATTACAGATGTAAACAAACATTGAGCCTTCAAAAAATACTCTTACATCGTCATAGGCCTAAACTTTAGAGTAAGTGTGAAATAAATCTTTCTCCAAAGCTCTTCCCAAAGATAAACTTAAAAACGGAGGAATGACACGACACTTTCGGCTCAATCCGCCTCACCCAGGTAAACAGATTCTCCTGTTTGGGGACAAAACCGAGCCCTGAGGAAGCCACGTAATTTGACAGAGTGCGAAAATGAGCACGCAATTAGCCCAAATTACCCAGGTTCAATAACCTATGTCCATTAACTGTGGACGTAAGCAAATGCTCCAACCGGCCATTCGATAATAACTCAATACAGGCGACTCCGCAGAGCATCCAAAATGTCACTGTTTACGTGTTTTGGCCATGGATCAATATCAAAGACGCGTTTCTAAAACTCTCTCTAAAAGCATACACAAGCAAGAATTCAACTCTCTCTATCTCTATCTCTCTCTCTCTATGTATCTCTTTCTC
Organism: Strongylocentrotus droebachiensis; assembly: GCA_035222895.1. Taxonomy (NCBI): domain Eukaryota; kingdom Metazoa; phylum Echinodermata; class Echinoidea; order Camarodonta; family Strongylocentrotidae; genus Strongylocentrotus; species Strongylocentrotus droebachiensis. The sequence goes on along the minus strand of JAVYIG010010420.1, from coordinate 24,925 downwards.
TCTCTCTATCACTTTCTCTCTCTCTCTATCTCTCTCTATCTCTATCTCTATCTCTATCTCTTTCTCTCTCTATCTCTTTCTCTCTCTCTCTCTCTCTAAAAGCATACACAAGCAGAGAATTTCGACTCACTCTCTCTTTCTCTCTCTCTATCACTTTCTTTCTACATGTATCTCTTTCTATCTCTATCTCTATCTCTAAGACTCTATCTCTATCTCTATCTCTATCTCTATCTCCATCTCCATCTCTTTCTCTCTCTATCTCTTTCTCTCTCTCTAAAAGCATACGCATGCAGAGAATACGAGACACACCTGCAGGTCAGTCGTCCGCATTGGCAAATTGGAAAATAAAAGTATGCACAATATCCATAGAGTGCATTGTTGGCTTTATCAGTGCAGGTTCAATCACCTCTGCCTACCTGCATAGCCTCGGGCATTGTATTCACACACACACACATACGTGTACATACATATGCCATACACACATGCAGAGGAAAGGTGCACATATATTCTGTGCCGCTGCTGCTATTGCAATACAATCTAGGCATGAGCACTCGTTGGGGGGAAATGGAATAATTTGGAGAAAGGAAATCTGCCCATTAAAAAATGTGAGTAAATTCAGATTTCTTAAATATGGCAGGGGTCTTGTTAATTATTTTTGAAGGAGGTAATTTGAATTTTATAGGAGGTACCATCACTGCGAGGGAGCGAAGCGACCGAGGGGGTGAGGGTGTGGGAGGGGGGTGTCCCCCCTCCCACGGTAGGGACCTTGTTGAATACATGTACAGTATTTAAATAATGGGCAGCAGAGGCTAGATTTTGATTTTTGATCCACTGTAACGTTAGATCTGGTGGTACCTCGCGGCCTCGAGATCGATTGCGATCGGAAGTTAGTTTTGAATATTCGCGGAGCGCGAGCCTGCATATATCATGCGAGCTAGCTGCGGGGGTCCGCCGGGGACGGCCGTGGCCGGCCTAAACTCAGCCGAGTTCAAAACTCTGTTGCCGATTTGCGCATCTCAGAATCTAAAGTACGTTGTCTCTAGACATTGCACGCACGTGTATAGGCCCCGGTTTCCGTGATCTTCAAATATCAAATCGGCAACGGATAGTTTGGTTACAGCGAGCTAGCTTCAGTTTTGTTATGATCAGTGTGTATATATTTTGTGCAGTGCATCGTCTTCTCGCGTGCACATCGGGATCGCAATGGGGTAGGGACGGGCGGGCTTGGCCGCCGCGCTGTGGGGGGAGAACTGCGATGTAACGTTAGATAGATAGGTCTAGGTAAGTACGGACGACGTCGCGTTCGTGATCGTGAGGGATTTCGTCGACTGCCGCCGTGAATGTGCGGCACTAATTATATCTTGGACGAAATTAAGGAAATTTTGGATTAGCATTGATTTAGATCTACTTTCTGTGATTTTTGCAAGGTTTATTATAGGAATTATAGCCGGTAAGAAACGAGTGAATAGGCGGCAAGTTTTACCGGTTACCGGCTTTAAACGACAGCCCTGATATGGTCTAGTCATATGTACAGATATCCTAAAATTGTTCTCATATTAAATTTTCTTGTTTTAATTTCTAGTTGACCTCAGTTTTTTTCTTCCTATTATGAATAGTTACAATTTAATTTCTAGAAAGAAATAAAAAGTGATTGCAAGCAGATATTAGTGGCATAGTATGCCTTCGGTATGGCCATGAAATAAAATCTTAAGAATATTTGAACCCCCATTTCCAGTAATACCGTAAATGTAAATTTTGCATACATGTACAGATAAAAATTAATGTTTAATATCAGAAATAAACATCGAGATGCAAAAGGAAACTTTTCAATCTACTCGCACATCTATAAAGGAATCGCATCTTGATTACTATGTGTACATGTACATGTAAGGAGTCCAAATTTGACAAGTCATCATTAATCGTCTTCACTAAACATAAACATCAAAGAAAGATATTGAATATATTATACAATAATTTATCACACTCTAGGCCTATGAGATTTCCTGAGGGATCCCACATTGCACATCAAATACTCGTAAGGAGTCTAAATTTGACAAGTTGTCATGATTAATCGTCTTCACTATAAAACATAAACATCACAGAAAGATATTCAATACATATATTATACAATAATTTATCACACTCTAGGCCTATAAGATTTCCTGAGGGATCCAACATTGCACATCAAATACACGTAAGGAGTCTAAATTTGACAAGTCATAAATTAATCTACTTTGCTAAACATAAACATCACAGAAAGGTATTAAATATATATATATTATACAATAATATATCACACTCTAGGCCTATGAGATTTCCTGAGGGATCCCACATAGCACATCGAATACATGCTTCGCTGATGTGTACAGGCAGACATCCCCAAGATCCAAGGCCGGCGCATACATATCTGATCGAGGATCGATACGAGACACACCAGACAAACATCCCAGCCAGGCTGGACGACCATGGACGACCGTGGAATGTAAACAAGAGGCACAACATCCGTGCTCATCCTCCACCCCTCACAGATCAATATGAAGACACCATGAACAAACAAATCATTACACATACGGGCTTAACCAAACCAAATCTCAACATCGCAAATTTTGTATAGATACAGAGGCGTGCGAATCTCACGGGTGGACACGCGAGGATACGAACTTAGGGTTGCTTACGGTTTTTTCTTGGTCAGTGCGGTTTGGGTTCCCTCATCGCAGGGCTTATCCATGAATACGCTGGGCGAGCGGGAAGAAGCAAGCGGACTACGTGCATTGGAGAGCAGGGATGCCTGAGTAACTGGAGGATGGTGATGATAATGCCTGGGCTGGCTGCCTAGCTGGCTCGCTAGCTATAGCCTGTGATAGGTATGAGGGGGGGATGCTATATTTGTATGATCAAGCCGTTGGTTAGTCTCCCGACAGAGACCAGGGAGTGCCTGCCTGCCTGACTGACAGGAAGACTTTTCAAGTGACCTATTCAAAATGCTCCGAGCTAACATTGCATAGATCTCCATAGGCATGTGAATTGTGGGTGCTTGGCATTCGAGTGTCCACATCCTTTATGCCAAGATTAGGATGGGAAGATGATATGCAGAGTACAAGCAGTGTAGAAAATAAATTTGATTACCCAAGCTTATTTTCAATAGATTTTTTATGAAACACATATTTCACATCGCTTAATGTTCGATGGCAAGCCTTACTGTATTCAAACGGATCTTTTAAAGTTTCCCAGGGCTAAACTGCTCACTGCTCTCACATGTATTTTGGTCGCTCGGTATAACCATTATTTCCTTTTCTCTTTCAGCAATCAAGAATTGTGTTTAGAATTACCTCCATTTGAATCTATCAAATTATCAAAACATGCTAAACGCAAGTTCATGAAAATAATAATGTCACATAGCTACATATATCTTATCAAACATTCAAAATGAAAAGAGAGGCCCCACATTCGATGTCAAGCCTTACTGGATTTAAATGGTTCAACAATCCAATTCATTGTATAATGAATTCAGCGAATTAACTTTCACCCAAAACTATCTACATATTTCACAGGGCTGCTACTTCTTTATATGTTATACTTTCTAAAATCTACTAAGGCTTTCGCTCTGTCAGCATCCATATTGTAGAGACCTGATTTCATGTAACCTACCCAACTAAAGCTGTTATGATCGTCTTTTTACCATAACTATTTTGCCTATGATATGATTAATTCTTTTTGGAAATTGATCTGTAAACTTTTACCAGTGAAAAATGAATTTCTGAATGGATAATAAATGCTTAATATCAAATTTAATTTTTTCCCCATTAATATTTTTGTTGTGGCTTGTTAACTAGAGCAAGGCGATGGAAAGACTACACCCAACTACAGTTCAAAAGCATGATGATCCTTAAGGCTGAGTTTGTCAACCCGAAAGTACATGTGCATAATCTGGTATAATCATGACAAGATAATGAACGACCTGCCTGACTAAAGAATATACCTGATGTCTTGTTCGGCATCCAGGTACGCTATATGAGATACACATACTGCTGAATGACCTTTGAACCTTTGAAGGCACCTAGCGAGGTTTTACCACCTGGGCAATGGAGACAACACACCTGTTCCTAATACTAATTTTGTCTATTATGTACATGTAACTTGTGTAAGAAAAACTAATAATTGATCCATCATTATCTTCGTCAGTTTGAATCAGATAACTTGAAGAAAAAAATTAAATCATTGGTTTTCCACCATGAAAATCACTTGAACATGTAAATCATTGATTCTTTAAAAAAAATTAATCATGATAAAGAAGTGATTTTTGCTAGCATATATCGTCTCTTGAGAGCCATAAAGGTAATTAAACTTGATGTGAAAGTATATGAGATAATGCCCTTCTGGACAACAGCATACTAAAGGATTCCCCAAAAAGCTACAATGCTTGCCTGCCATAGCAACATCTCTTTAATTTTCATTACTCGTGAAAGAAAAATCCCTTTGATGAATCATTTGTTTGTAGGGGATCAATGTTTGGTTGATGACAGTTGTATTTGATCCTCATCTTTAAAGGTTGCATGAACTAGGGCAAAGGGTCGTTGGCCAAGGTAAGTGTAAATACTAGCCATTCTAAGGTTTGAGCTTATCAACATCACCCAGTATCACTCTGACTTTATGCCATGATTTCAAGGGGCTTGGTGGATCTCCTACTGTACAACAAGAATTTTTTGCGATTAGTTAACAACAACCATTTTTGCAGCACAATACATTGGTGAATCTGGACCACGTGCAAAATTTGTGAGTTATTCACTGTAGTCATGCAAAACGTGTTGGTTCAAGGGGGCAATCAAATACTTCTTACAACGTGGAGGGGCGTGGGTAGGGGGAGGGGGGTCATCCTGAATTTACAAGGGTTAGTTGCCCTTGAACTCCTGCTAATGTCCAACCCATCCTATATAGGTCAAGCAGATTTAAACTAAAATCTGAGCATCGGAATACAGCCTGTGTCCAGAGACTACCTCCAGCTTGGCTTGATGCCTAAGATTACTGGCTGTTGTGTAAAGTTCAAGGAGGACGACCATGGCTGCATTCACACTGGAAGCAAAAACCATTGGTTTTTCTCACATTCTGGTGGTTTCTTCGGAAGTTGCTAAACAACTACCCATAAACCCCACCTCTGGAATTTGGGTTTTTCAAACGCCCGCAGAAACGTTGACGGTTTTTGCTGTGTAAATGCTCGCTCTCAAAACACTGGAGAATCTTTCTGTTTTTCGGTCACGTGACTCTTCTTGCTTCCATGATAACGCATGCTAGGCAGTGACAAGTACACAAAAAAGTACACAACTATCACATCAACAACGGTTCCTTATGGGTTTTGCCAGTGATGTAAATGGCAGTCCCCCCAAAAGATGGTATTTAAAAACTGTTTTTTGGGTAGTGTGAATGGGACCGGGGAGAGGGAGCTGGGGATAGGTGCTCAGGATACCAATCAAATGGCAAAGGGTTCCTCTGAAAACAAGGTGAAGGGGAAACACAATACGCGGCTGGGTTGTTGACTCCCGTCTAAATAGCAGCAATGAATAGCCACTTTCCAGGCAGAAATTCACCATGAACACTACTCCGACGTAAAATGTAGTTGTTGACCACCATCTTAATACGAGCAATGAATAATAAATAAGTGAAAAGCTACTTTCAAAACAGAAATTTAGAAGTTCAGAGTGTACTTGACTGTAGTTGTTGACTTTCATACTTTCATCCAATGTTGTTGTTGTTGTTGTTTGAGTTTTGGGGCATGTATCATTCAGTTATGAATATTTGCGCCAAAACCTGTTCGCATAAAAAGGGGAAAGAAAAGAATAACCGTTCTAAACAGCTTTAAATCGGGAGCAAGGAATTATATGAATGGCCACTTTCAAGACAGAAAATTAGAATATAAACAGGGCTGGAGTTGTTAACTTTCATCTAAACAGAAATACAGTTTAAAGAACTTTAGTTGTCGAGTTTCATCCTAAATAGCAGCAATAAATGGCCACTTTCAAGACAGAAATTAAAAATGTATAGGGGTTGAAGTTGTTGATTTTCATCTGAAGAGAACAAATAAATCGCCTATCTTTTAGACAGAAATACAGTTTGCAGAGCTTTAGTTGTCGAATAGCATCTAAATAGCAGCAACAAATAGCCACATTCTAGACAGAAATTCACAAAATATTGCAACTGTTAAGAGTCAATGCCTTCTGCCTACAGATGACAGGGAGGGAGTGTTGGACTCCATGACTCAACAAAATTTTTGCAATGAATAGTCACTTTCAAGACAGAAACTTACAGAAAAAAAGAGTCTGTCGAGTGTCAGAAAGGCATAAACTCTGTGTGAAGTCCTTCTGTGCCAAACAAACATCACATCCTTTTAACAAGGAGTTAATGCCTTCTAGTTCCAAACAGACAACAGGGACTCTCATTAATATAAAAACATAGTTAATGCCCTTTTAGCTCCAAACTGATGATTGGAAGGAGTTGATTCTTCTTGAATAGGTGCAATGAATAGGCACTTTCCAGCGAGAAATTGACAGAATATAGCATTGGGTGAGAGACAAAAAGGCATTAATTTATATCCCCTTACTAAACACAGATTTAACGCCTTCTGGTTCAAAACAGATGACAGAGAGGGAACTGTGGACTCCATGACTCATCAAAATATGAGCAATGAATAGCCACTTTTAAGACAGAAAGTTGCTGAATATAGCATCAGTGATTCACTTAATATCTCCTTCCATAGAGTTGATGCCTTCTGGAGCCAAAAAGACAATGTATCTCTTAAATCTAAGACTAAAACGAGCAATGAACAGCTATTTTTTAGGCAGAAATTTACAGAATACAGGGCTGGAGTTGTCCACTTTTGTCTCCGTACGTAAGAGCATTGAATAACTAATTACGAGGGCAGAAATTTATGAGCTGAAGTACAGAGAGGTGGTTGTTGACTTTCATCTCAATAGATGCAATAAATAGTCCGACTTAACAAGAAAGCCGTCATCTAAGACAGGCCGATATTGAACAGGCATATCCAGTGGAGATTCTGTTTCAAAATCATAGCCGAGCACGATGCCTATCGCCCTCCCCATCACAAAGGTGGTGTTGTGATATTAAGATGGCATTGATCACATGTTTCATGGCAACTAATCAAGAATGAGATGTTATCAGGACTCAAGGTGTCTTGATTGATCTGAGCCCGTCTTACAAAGAGTTGATATGAATCGCAACTATGTATATATGAGATAGAAGACTGCAAACTTGCGATTGATTGGAGGACCAAATGTAGAAAGGAAAACATTCAATCAACAACCAAGTAATTGATACCCCTTGTAAATTTGATGTGTTTTTCGTGTGTTGCTTTTAGTAACTCAAGAATGAAAGGTGGATTAGTTGAATTAAGGCCTTTCTTGAATAGTTTTAGATGTAAGCTTTAATATGTCACATTCTCAAGAAACATAGATCGAGACAAATCAATTTTTCACATACTTCAAAAACTACAAAACTTGGTATTAAGAGGTATATATAATTTAGTTGTTATTCTATACAGATAGTTTCAAATTTTCTCCAATTCTATGACTAAAGAAAGAGGGCTGGAACTACACATGAATCGAGGCTAGTACTATAATCCCATCGACTTGTTATAAATGAAATGAGATGGACCATGAATAACAACACTCGTCATAATAAAATTATATCCCACTCATCCAGGATTGCTTTTCAAACCAAGGGCTAGTAGTCTGTATTCCATACACCATGATCTTTCTGATATATACAGCAGAGTTCTTCCATTTCCAATCCTCATAGTTTCGAGAGTACAACCATATCGTTATGTGGCGAATTAGTAAATATTAGTTGATTGGGCTGACTGGTAACAGAAGAAGCGTCACAATAAAAAGGACCAGGGATAAAAGTAGATAGAAAGCCTTGATCGCCAGTGTCTAGAACAGACAAGGCACCTAGCAAGCAAGCAAGTCAGAATTAAATGAAGAAGAAAACCTAATAAGGGCAGACAAAGGGTGCGTTTATCAAGGCTTGCCACTAGATATGTACATATCGTACCCCACTATTGAACCCCACTATCATACCCCACTATCATACCCCACTATACGATCTTGATTTGCGGGATGTAGCGTTTATCGACTCTTCACGATTCAAAATAAAGGCCTTGTGTCTGCCCAGCTGTTTTGACCCGGGAAGCAGACAGTTTCTCGGAGGTCAACTTCACACACATGCTTGTACACAACACCTGGGTGGTCCTATTTGTATGTGAGGTTCAAAACAGCTTTGCGTTTATCGATCTCTCAGAAATGTGATTCTGGCTGTATGTCACATTCAAAACACACCTTTTTGCGTCTTTAGATATGCCCATATCTAAAGCCCTTTACAAAAGGCTTTGCGTTTATCTACTTCTAAATTTGCCTGAAAGACGTTTGAAAAAACCTGATTCTAGCCAAAAATTTGCTAGATAAACGCAACCTTTATTAGAGGAAAAGCCGACCCAAGGCTGCTATTCCACCTCAAACTTTTCTCAACCACCATCTTCCATGCATCTACCAGTAACTCTCTCCCACTCAATGGTATCCATGAGGCTGTTCACACCGCAATGAGATAGCGCGGTCTATCGTAGCACCCCCTTTTTTCTAGCGCGCGCTAGACCGCGCGCTATCTCTCGTGGACCACCCCCAAGAGGTGCTCCACCGAAACGACGTTGTACCTTCCAAACCGCCGGTGTGAACATCTCCATGACATAATAAAACATAAACCTGGAGAGCAAGGGTATGTTATTATTTGGAGGAGAAAGACAATAGGCTAGATTTTTTTCATAATGTAATCAAATTTTAATGCATACATGTAAGTCTTTGTTAAGAGCCTCATTCAAAATTATTTCATTCACCTGTTACAAATTGATGTATTTCAACAGTCAGAATGCAAATTGCATACAATATTCATTGCTAGGTAGGACAAACATAATGGCTTGCCCTACCTAACAACACGTAAAGTATGCAATTCGTATTCTGATTATTAAATTGCAATTATTTGTAACAAGTAAATGAAATACTTTGTAACAAAGCACTTAACAAAGAAATAAAAATGGCCTATTCAGGACTCATATTCCACTATAAACTTCTCAGACTCCCCTTCCGCCTGCAACTACTACCAGTATCTCTCACCCACTCACTCCATCATATCCATTCACATATTCATGAGGCAGACATGGCATTCAAATGGCAGAGGTCTCGGTGTCATGGAAACAAGGCCATGAACACCACGTAGCAGAAGATGAGGGAGGGATGTTTAAAGGAGACAAACTCTTCTACCAACACAGATACATACCCCTTCATGCTGAGTTAAAGGGAGTGTAGCATGGCAAATACTGGTTAACGCCAGCTACGTCTTCTTTTGGACAGCTGCACGTAAACGAATGGACTTGATTAACGGTAGTCAGCGACTTAATCTTGACATGGTCAGCGTTCGCAAAACAGACCAAAGTTCTCCTCACGCTTCGGTTTAGAGTATGTTGCACGAGCGTGATTGCTGCGGTTGCGTTATCCGTAGTCGTACTATACCAGGTTGGCCTCGAGTCAGGCCATGGGAAAGACACGTAGACTCGTCAGTCTACACTCCCTTCATGAAAAGGTTGAGTTCTTGTTAAAAATGCGATGTGAATCAAACAGTTGAGAAAGTTAGATTAAAAAGGCATCAAATTGTGTATCCTGTGGTTTTGAAATCATGAATATAAGAAATTTACATTCTTGTTGGGAAACACATAACAGTGAACAGCACTGAACTGAACAAAGAAAGGGGGGGGGGTGGGACTACACATGAATGGGGCATGAATGTTCATCCAAAATTCTAAGCTCTTTGTTATCATTATTCAAATAAAAGGGCAATATGGGGGACATCCCTTTTTAAGGGGAAATCCCTTTTTATGGGGAAGTTCTGATGTGACATTCTTCGAAGAGTAACACACAAGGAATGAGAACGCTCACTCAATACATGTGTTTTCCACCTTTATCAAAACTAAGCCTTCTTTAATCGCCACCCTACCTTTTCTAATTAACTTTTATAATCCCACTCAATAATATTCATAGCTGACTATGCTATATTTGGAACTGAAGGTCTACTTAAAATTGCAATTTTGTTTGTCCAATTTCATGTTGAGAGCCAGGAGGGCATTGATGCCATAAAGTAGTACATGAGCTAACATCCTTCTGGCTCTTAATAGTGATTTAACCCATTGCTTACTAGAACTGGGAGGTCCCTGTGTTAAGCCTATGGAATTAGATAGTCAAGTAGTCAGCAAGTTAATAGATGTTAATACCATGAGAGAGAAGGAAAAAATATATACAAAAATACCTCAAGCAAGTGGGCAGTGAGAGCATGGCTTAACATTCTTAATTTGTCTGGTTTGATTGGAGTGAATTGTAATTGGGAAGGGAAAAAAAAGGAGGTCAACATACAAACAAGTTGTAAACAACTGATGATCCGACACAAAAATAAATTTGCATGTGTTGACAAAATACATGTTGAAAGAAATTGTCTTTACCCTTGTTTTGTCTTTAAAAAACAAATCTGATCAGGAACCTTTGCCAACTGAAGCAATATGTAACAAGTCTCTCTCTCTCTCTCTTTAAGATAAAAAAAACAAACTTACCAGTATATTTATACACTACTAAAATAATGAATTTGTAATGCATCTTCAAAGAAATTGGCTTACTCTTGTTTCGTCTTTAAAAAAAAAACTGATAAGGAACCCTTGCCAACTGAGGCAATAGGTAACAAGTCTCTTTAAAAAAAAAGTAAACAAGCAAATGTACATGGATGCTTGATTTGTAATGCATCTATCAGACTTGTAATGAAGCATTCTGATTGGAATTATATGAGCGTGCAATAAAATAAATGATGCAAGATGCAGAAATGACATCTATTGTGGGTAATGTTCACGGTAATGACGTGGCATGACTCACACTAAACCCACATTGAATGCGAAAGTACATGAATGAAGACGTTTCATAAAGGAGACAACTGTTAAAAGATGCTGAAAATTAAAGAGTTGAAGAGACGAGGGAAGAAAGTAAAGGAAGTTTGACAAAGAGCTAATTTTAAGACGATGCTGAGAGAGAAAGAGATAAAGAGAGGAAAGGAGAGAGTACAGTTATAGGAAATTTGATAAAGGCACAATTTGGCTGAAAATGGAAGATATGAATAAAGAGAGAAGAGAAGAGAGAAGAGGAGATAAACAAAATACAACAGAGACTGTGAAGAGACAATAGTAAAAAGATGCTGAAAGTGAGATAGAAGAAGAAGAAGAAAGAGGGAGGGGGGGGGGGGAGGAGTAAAAGGAAGTTTGATAACGAGAGAATTTTAAGATGATGCTGGAAATGAAGGAGTTAAAGAGAGGAGAGGAGAGAGTACAAGAAATTGACAAAGCGACAATCAAAAGAATATAATGAAAATTAAATAGAAGCAGAAAGAGAGAGGAGAAAGTAAAGAAGTTTGATAAAGAGATAATTTAAGATAAAGCTGAAAATGAAGGAGTTGAAGAGAGGAGAGGAGAGAGTACAAATTTGATCAAGAGACAAAACAAATCAAAAGGAGATGCTGAAAATAAAATATATGGATAAAGGGAGAAGAGAAAAGGGGAGAGAAGAGAAGAGGGAAGAGAGAAGAGAAGAGAAGAGGGAAGAGAGAAGAGAAGAGAAGAGAAGAGAAGAGAAAAGAGAAGAGAAGAGAGAAGAGAAGAGAAGAAGGAAGAAGAGAAGAGAAGAGGAGTGGGAAAAATACAACAGAGACTGAGAAGTAGTCCCCACATACCAGAAGTATGCATTTATGTCGCTTCCAACATTTGCATGTCAAATAAACTATACAATTCAAAAGTTCAAACGCAATCATTGAATGTCACCGAAAGCCAGAGGTGGCTATTGAAAGTGAAGAATGACAAAAACAAATTTGATGTAAAAAGGCTTGCACAGGGTATTTGTTCATTTCATATCCATACATAAACAGGTGTACAAAGGAATGATTAATATTGTATGTACCATTTTCCTTGATATTTGTGATCTAAGCTCTATTTATTTTAGGGTATCACATTAGTTCAATCATCAGGTATATGAAAATCTTTGATTTGAAGATTGACAAAATACTCATAAACATGGAGGACAAGATACCTCAAAACTGGCCTAAAGGAGACAAGATAAGTGGTCTTTATAGGCAGGTGGACAGCACAGGTTCCTGTTGTACTTTGTTTCAATTAGAAACACTATAAAAGGGATTTTGTAGACGGGTGGTCTTTCTAAACAGGTGCTTCGGCAAAGCAGGGTTCACTGTTATTATCATATCATGAACGTTTAGTATTCTTTAAAGCTGAAAGAAGAAATAGAAAAGATATCACTCTGGAATTTGTTTAATTGGGGAGGGAGTAGGAAAAGAAAATGTGAGACTTAGTCAGAGATGTATCAAATGATTTAATTTATTTAAGTTAACTGAGTAAATTCCACCTGTCTGAATTCAGAAATGTAATTAGGAGAACCAATTAGGCAGATAATAAATGGCTAACCTTTGAAAGACCATAATAATAGCCAGCATGGCCTGGTCCACATCTTGGTAATCAAAGGCGCTTCCATCGGGCGAGAAAGCTGCCACACCGACATCGTTCTTAGTAAGGAAGTCCTTTCCTACGTCTAAGATTGGCTTCATCTTCCGACAATAAAACCACGGCAGAAAGAACTCTCTCGAAATCAAACAGCGCTGGAAAAAAGGTCCGTGTCTGCGATCGTCGTCGCCGTTAAAATCCTCCTCCTCCTTTCCCAAAAGTCAAAGATTTCACACAGATTCAATGCCTCATGACCAGGCGTATTTGTTCCTCACGTCCAGACGGAATGTTGAGATGGAAACAGTTTGGATCCTGATAGGTATTAGGGACGTTTGGATATGAATATTTGACAGTAATGAGTTGTACAAAGGTATATCCCGCAGTTGTGACAGACAATATCGATTCTGCGCTGGTCTCGGGACTGGGTTGGGATGCACGAGGAGTGTCGATGGTGATCATCACAATGGCGGTGGTTGAACATCCATCTCCTCTCTCACCCTCTCTCTCTCTGTCTCTCTTTCCTCACCACCGCTCTCGCACTCTCCTAGCTATACTCCTCCCTGTCCGTCTCCCTGCTGCTCTCTCTCCCTTCCAATCTTAGTGAAACCTGTGCATCAGCCTCATAGACATGTTAATCAGGGAAATGACGTAGGTAACGCTCTGCACGGGAACCAATGTTTTATCGGTAAAGCCCTTTTATTCAAGGATGAGACCAACCAGCTAATTTCACATTCATGTCCATGAACATGATCGAGCCAAACCAGGCGCCGTCAGACCTGGATGTGATCGAAAAGCTCCATATTCAGGGATGACAATAAGGAAAGTCAGACAATGGACTATCTAGCCCCCCCCCCCCCACCTCCTCTCCCCTTTGACTTCCCTCCAAATCAATCAGCCTGATTTGACAGTCTTTATAAAGTCTGACAAAAAGAAACTAAAGCACTAAATTGTATAAATTGTATGGAAGTCGCCAAAACAGCAGAAAGTCACCAAGGAAAAAAGGGTAAGAACATCAAAATACGCCCCTCTGCTTTTTTCCTCCTCAAAATGACCCTTTATTACTTCCTCACTTCTCACGTTGTCATTTTCTCTCCTTTATTGCATTATGACTATGCTATCAGGAAAATGATGGATAAATAATGCCTCCGGCTACTTTGTATCGGAGGCATAAAAATATTCTAGATCGCAGCATTGACAATGATCATTGGTAATAGGAAACGCCAACCTAATGGAAAAATATCTCCCAAAATCCAAAAGGCAGTACAGATTTACATCTCTTCAAAATCTATTTTCAATCATATGTAGATATATTTTATCCAACAGATATTATGAATATTCATTTTTCTTTAAAGGTAAAGACCAGTATTGGAAACGCCCCAATTTCAAAAAATGAAATGGAAGCTCTCATTACCAATCATGTGAAAGAATACGTTTTGACTAATACATGATGATACAAAATTTGCCGGGAAACTGCCTACTAATTCATATATTTGGTAAATTTGTTTCTCTCATGGTCGTGTGAGAGATATAGGGTAGTCCCATATACATCTTTCTGTGTATAGTGCTTGTAACTTTACAAAGAATGGGCCAAATTTCTTATCATTTTGATGATTCCAGAACCTTGCAGATGCTAGATGCTAGATGATCAACCTTTTCTGATCGATTCCACAACGTTTCTTTCACAATGCAATCGCATGACCATTACTGGTCTTTACCTTTAAAGATAATAAATCAGCTTTTGAAAATACATTTTAAAAATCACTTTAAAGGTGACGGGGGGGGGGGGGGATATTAATATGGGTAACGTTGTAAGGGTGACGACCTTTCAACAATAGTATGCCACTCCTTAGTAATCGCTCAGCTAGTTCATTCATGTGTTATGGACAGGATTTTGGGATTATCCATACTGCTATATGAATCAAATTCCACTAGGCTTAAAGAATGTTTTTCAACCTACTAGATGTTTAAGCATCTTTTTTTTTTTAAACTTTGTGGGATATCGATAAGACAGCTCACTTTCTTTCAAGACTAAGTAAAACAAACTTTAAAGAGTAACTTCAAAACAGATTAAAAAACTGGGCAGTCAATATTTTTCTCATCCAAATACTTTGACATACTGAATGCATGCACATGACTAGAGATAAGTAACCAATTATGAAACTAAGTGGCCATGATATTTTCCTTGATAATTAATCCCTGTACATTGTATCTCGACCACAATATTTAGCAATAATTTCCTTTGTATTTTAATCGATTCCTCTACGTACAATTACCTCAAGAGGAAATACCCACTGTAGATTCATGTGTTTAAATTTGACCTTCGCGTGATCACGCACTACAGAGCTGTGGCCTTGAATACAAGCAATCGATGGGGCAACATTCACGCAGCAGCGAATGTTCTAGGAACTTGCTTCCGCCCTCCCTCCTATATCACATGCAAAGAGGCACATCAACAGGTGCACAGGGATCATGCATAATGTTTCTGGTGGTGTTTAACCCTTTACTTACCACCAAGAGCATGAAATGCAGTAAATTGTGTAGGACTTTAGTTTTGTCACTGGGTTTGCACGGGTTAAACATAACATTTAATTATATACTATGGTGATAACTGACAAGTGAAATGGTTTATCAGTTTGGCTCCGAAAGGTATGAAAATATCCCCTAAAGTTTAAGAAGGATTATGAGAATTCTGTAATGGAAAAACAATGTTTATTCTCAAACAGAATGCGATGAAGTCCATTTGTACGGCAGATGAAATAACACTACCTTTCCTAACTACAAAAGTAGTTTCAATAGAATAATTCTACAAGACTGTCATCATCATAATTATCATCATCTTGTTTCCCATCTTGCCTCCCATTCCCTTTGATAGGCTTTAACCTAAAAATGAAAATTGTAATTAAGTATAAAAAAACAAGAACTAAACAACAATTCTATATTGTACTCAATATACTTTTCATGAATTAGATGCAGATTATGGAATACAAAAGATTCAAAAGAGGAAAACTCCTTCAGTAATATTCGAAACACTGAATGATTGTCTAATCATTTTACTTAAAACTTGGGACTATAATTCTTTTAATGAACTCCAAAATAGATTTATGTGAAATCAAATTTCTTTTCTTGACTAATTTTAACTTGGAAAGTGATATCTTTGAACAGAAGAGGCAGCAACGAAGACCATGCCTGGATAGAAGAGTCGACATAACCAGTGACAACTCCACCCTTTCAAGTGACAGCGAAGACAAAACCAGTTCCACTAATTGCCTTAATGAAAGGTCAACGCTAGATCATTAACAGAGCGATAGTCATCATCACCATCAAACATAAACAAACTTGTCGTCATTAGAACATTCAACCACACCCTCCTTCTCCTTGTGCAGTAATGCAGCATGAGATTGTAGAAGATGTAATTAAAGGTCTTTTACTTGAGTGGGTAAACTGCAGCCGTTCGTTAATTTGTTAACGATGATGTACTGTACATTTCTGTATCTTACACAGACGCTGAGTGCATATTGGACATTTGTTTTAAGTAGGTTCGGAGCTGAATGAGTCTTGTTCTTCGGCAACTACATGTATTTAACCAAAGTCATATTCTTACACTAGTTGATTTCCCCGACTTCAACCCTGGTCCAAACACTAGGCCTAACCCTGACCCTAACCTAAAACCAAATATCATAACCCTAATAATACTAACCATAACCCTAACCTAGAACCAAATTAGATCATATCTTAACCATCACCCTTCCACCAACACTAACCTTAATCTTAACCTAAAACCAAATATCATATTCCTAACCCTACCACTAACCATAACCCTAAACCTAACCTAAAACCAAATCATATCATATAACCCTAACCCTAATACTAACCATAATCCCAAACCTAAACCTTAATCTATCACAACCCAACCCTCACTCTTATCTTTGAAGAAATAAAGCCCAGGACAATTGTCACTGATGCAAATGTCTGACACACTACAATTTGTGTAAAATCAACTAGGAACAAACAACCAATATCACTAGGAAATAAAAGTCAATACAAATCAATAATGAGTCTGTCATTGATAGTAGCAGATCTAGGCAAAATGTACTATCTGGTTTAATCGATTCTGTAATAATTTCATGATTTCGGATGATGACAAGTTTTTCTTTAACAGTACCAAGTGTCTCAAAGCCGACATTTCAAAACAGAATCAAGAAATGTTGCATTTTGATGAGAATGTTTAATACCACACTTTAATATAAAACCGTTTACAACAGCTCTACAGTCATGTTGCTAGAGATATGAATCATGAATATGCAGACTCATGTAATATTTACAATGTCAACAAATAGTCTGATGAGGAGAGTATGAGAAGGCATCATGATAGATACAGCATGGAGGCACGTCGCCGCGGCAACGGCAGCCCGAGACAGTGCCGTTTGCACACTGCATTAAACAATGCATTGCCCACCTCGAGACGGAAATTATTAGTGCAAATGTGGAGGCCCTCTTGCAGGCGTATTCTAAAAGATAAAGTTGAGTTCTGCTCAAACAAACTGGATACAATTGTTAAAGTATGGTTGATTATGTAGAAGGTAAGAACAGAAAGGGGTGTTTCACAAAACTTGTCATCAGTAACAACTGACAGTTATTGTTATAAGCTAGAGAATTCCTTGCTTTTGATTGATTATCAACAGATTTGTCACTGATATTTTTCATTTGTCATTGAAAAAGGCTTTGTGAAATACCCCCCTGATGTTGGAAGTCGAGCGCACTGCACACGGAACAATAGGCGTGTCTGCACTATCTCGAGATTGCCAAATATCCAGCTATTTGAACTATCCCGATCGCAAACTATCCAGCTATCTGCGTCTTCATTAGACCGAAGTAGCAAATTAGCTGGATAGTTGGTCGGGATAATATCCCAAGATATCTCGGTCTAGTTTGCAAAATATCCCACTATTTCCCAACTAGCGGGATAGTTTGCGACCGTCTTCATTAGACCGAAGTACGGAGTCAAATATCCCGATCCCATCATGCACAACGATTTCCGTTTTCCTCGCACAGTATGCGATCTATACACTGACCTCCGCTCAGCGCCGCGCTAGTACAACTAGTAAACACGGAAAACCGCAAACTAGACCGAGATATCTTGGGATATTATCCCGACCAACTATCCAGCTAATTTGCTACTTCGGTCTAATGAAGACGCAAATAAGCTGGATAGTTTGCGATCGGGATAATTCAAATAGCTGGATATTTGGCAATCTCGAGATAGTGCAGACACGCCTATTGTTCCGTGTGCAGTGCGCTCGACTTCCAACATCAGGGGGGTATTTCACAAAGCCTTTTTCAATGACAAATGAGATAGTGCAGACACGCCTAATGTTTGGTCCAAACTTTCCAGCTATTTCTCATATTTGGAAAAAAAATCAAAATGCAATTCCATCATCAAATTACAATTCTAGATTCAAATACACTGAAGTCAAATAGGACAATTCACACTCTCTATTAAGCTGATAAAGAGACGCATTCCATTTTTCAATCTAATTTTAGTTCAGAAGGATGAGCCTATGACCCACTGATCATAAGGGCCAAGACTCCAAGAGTATTTCAAATAGGACAATTCACACTCTGTTAGTCTGTAAGTTGGTCAAGACGTACATTCAACATTCCTTTTCTAATTCCATCTACTTGCAATTTCAGTTCATAGGACACGGGCCGACCTCTTAAGATTCTAGGATGGGAAGGACTAATATTTTTTAATGGGACATTTCACACTACATGTATGCTTAAAGTGGGTCAAGACATTCCTTTTCTAATTCCATCTACGTGCAATTTCTGTTGATAGGACACGGACCGACTTCTAAAGATTCTAGGATAGGAAGAACTAGTATTTTCAAATGGGACATTTCACACTACATGTATGCTTAAAGTGGGTCAAGGCATGCATTCCATTTCTAATTCCATCTACTTGCAATTTCTGTCGATAGGACACGGATTGACTTCTAAAGATTCTAGGATGGGAAGGACTAGTGTTTTCAAATGGGACATTTCACACTACATGTATGCTCAAAGTGGGTCAAGACATTCCTTTTCTAATTCCATCTACGTGCAATTTCTGTTGATAGGACACGGACCGACTTCTAAAGATTCTAGGATGGGAAGGACTAGCGTTTTCAAATGGGACATTTCACACTACATGTATGCTTAATGCGGGTCAAGGCATGCATTCCGTTACTAATTCCATCTACTTGCAATATCAGTTCATAGGACACGGACTGACTTCTAATAGGTAT
Source organism: Strongylocentrotus droebachiensis (assembly GCA_035222895.1). NCBI lineage: Eukaryota > Metazoa > Echinodermata > Echinoidea > Camarodonta > Strongylocentrotidae > Strongylocentrotus > Strongylocentrotus droebachiensis. The sequence goes on along the minus strand of JAVYIG010010420.1, from coordinate 6,046 downwards.
CACAGAAGAGCTGCATTGAGTGGGGACACGCAGAGCTCAACCACGCAAATTCTCTCTTTATCAAGGAAGATTTTCATATCATGGACAAAATAAATATTATAAAATTATATGTCTCTCGAAAGCTCAGGATTCTGTCTTTCATGTCATGTCATTTTCATCAAAATCCATCAATTACTTACGACACAGTTGCTTGTGATTTACCCTCTAATTCGTACTGTGTCACTTCGTTTGTCACCATTTTTATTTGATCGCCGATTTGCATCGCTAGTTTTAGCTCAATGCGCTTGAACGCCATTTGTCTTTGAGTTTTAAAAATCCACTGGTTGGAAAGAGCACATCTTAAGCTTTATTTTCATATAAAAAATGATGGGGTTATGTTTAAAAAAGATCGTGAAAAATCAGAGTGAAAAGTTTGAAACAATTTTTCTATATCAGAAAAACATACTTTTAATTCAATTTTGATACGAGAAGAAAGAGAATTTACTGGAGAATACGATAATGTAAATATTAAGAATGACCGCGTGATGGTGCTTGAGCGCAAATCCGATGAATACAGCTGTACCCTGACACTATGAACATGACGAACAAAGAAAGCTGACAAAATATACAGTTCCTCAGGTAGACAAAGGAACATCCCTTCACTGCTATTATGTAAAAATGTGTAGAACAGGTGAATATGCATGTGACACCTGTTCTACACATTTTTACACAATAGCAGTGAAGGGATGTTCCTTTGTCTACCTGGACTTCTTGAAGAGTTTAGAGTCATTTTCAAATGCCATTTAAAATTAATTTAAATGGATTTGATGGTCCAAACTTACAGAAATATTTAATCTATATATATACCCCAGATATGCCGAAATTCAGGCCCTCTTGATAGACACTCTTAAATCTAGCCATGTTTCAAAACCCATGAAAACTTGTTCCGGCGACGCAAAAATAGCCATTTGTCACACGCATCAAAATGGGCTTCATATAATTATTTGAAAAATTCCACAAAAAAAAATATTTGTCAAAAGAACCTGAAAAAAATTAGGCATGTAGAAATCCAGATTTCTTGAAAAGAAAGGTGATTCATCAATTAATTACAAAATTATATCACCTTGAAAATGGCTAATTGTCAGTTATAGCCTAATTACGCAAAATTTGACCATTTCATCTCTTATGTAAGTGGCCGTATTTTCAAAAGTACTTATTCAAATTTGACAAATGAGGTATCAAAATTCTTCTTTTCATGTGCTCAAAAAGGAAATGGGCAGGGGAAGTGAAATTTAGAAACTTTCAAAAGTTAGCTGTGATACCTACTTCATACATGCCAACATTTGAAAATCCGAAATCTGTACAAATTATGCTATTTTCAAAAAAAAGAGGAACAATCCTAACTATCCTATTCAATACTACAGACAAATTTGTACAGGAAGAGGAACACCTGCATTAAAATGATAATTATCTTCTCCCAAAAAGAGGAATGTTCCTCTTTAATCTGTACAGTTGGCATGTCTGCTACTTCTAAAGATTCTAGGATGGGAAGAACTAGTGTTATCAAATGGGACATTTCACACTACATGTATGCTTAAAGTGGGTCAAGACATTCCTTTTCTAATTCCATCTACGTGCAATTTCTGTTGATAGGACACGGACCGACTTCTAAAGATTCTAGGATGTGAAGGACTAGTGTTTTCAAATGGGACATTTCACACTGCATGTACACTGTATGTTTAATGAGGGTCAGGGCATGCATTCCATTTCTAATTCCATCTACTTGCCATTTCATTCCAAAGGAATATAAGACCGACTTCTTAAGATTTCAAGATGGGCAAGAGCATATCAAAATTCATCTCATTGATGATCAGTGTCACTTTTCATCACCTGCTGACTCTATCTCAGTTTAGTGTCCTCCTATAGCAGTATGGACTCCATCATCATACCATAATGGGATAACATCTTTATAAAGGGACCTGCTGGCAAGTGCTAATGGCTGGTCCATTCACATTCAAGGAAAAAGCTACAAATTTAAATCGCGATTCTTATCTTACTTTTTCGCATTATGAAATTTATTTTATCTTGAGTCATATCATATCTTGTATCATGTGAAATTGGCTGCGTCACAAGAAGTCTACATGTACACAACCCTGTGGGGTTACGCAGAGCAAATGACAGTGTAAAAATACCTTCTTTTTAAAAATTACCAGATCTTTGTTTTATATAATTTGCTAGTGTCTACTTGTGATTATACTCCATTTTGTAATTTTTGCCAAAGTTCTCTTTGGAAGTTATCAAGAGCTATAATATAGCGCTCACCACTCCTCCGTATTCACAGAAAAGAAACACACACTATTTTGAGTATAAGAATAACTATCAGAATCTCATCCATTATTGAGAAATATTTGTTCACACATGAAAAAAGAGGGAATCTGATCAGATTCAGATTAATTTTATTGGTCCATTTGGAACTTCAGTTGTTGGCATTACATAAAGGATAAAGCACATGCACAATATACAATAAAAAATTATATACGGTAATCACGGTACATGATCGATTTTTAAACGTCACTTATTGCTCTGAGTGTGAATGACCCCTAATGTGATATCCTGCAAAGCTGCTTTAAACCCCCCTATCATGGAATTTGTATGCTCAGTAATAGATAGCAATGATGTGTACATCTCGCCTCTGCATGATATGAACTGTGACATTTTAGACGGTGAGGCCCCCTGTCCGAATGACAGGGCAAAGAAGTAAACAAGAGAGATACATAGAGAGAGATAGAAAGAATATACTTCTCTTCTTCTCTGTACCTTTATCTACTTGAAAACAGAAAGATTGATAATATTACAAATGGAATATACTTCTCTTCTTTTCTATATATATTTGGAAACATAAATTGTCCATCTCTTACAGAGAGATATGGACAGAATTTATTTCTCTTCTCTCTATCTACTTGAAAACAGATATATAGTTCATCCCATCAGATAAATATGAATAGAATTTCTCTTCTCTGTATATATATGTATACATGAAAACAGAGAGAATATTCATTTCATACAGATAGATATGAACAGAATATACTTCTCTTCTTCTCTATATCTTTTCAGATATGTAAATCTGAAACATTAATGATGTGACATTCGGGTGATGTTCATCATTTATAAAATGTTTTCCACTGTAACATATCCTGGATATATGAAACAGGGGAGAGGAACATTAACACACAACGCAGGCTTCACAACATCCTCCTGGGTTGGATTTGAACCCACGATCTTTGGTTCGAAAGGCAGACGCTGGTTCGAAAGGCAGACGCTCTTCCGACAGAGACGTCTTGCCTTACCCATTATGAAATGAGAATAACCATGGAACTCATCTTTAAGCGTCACTTCGCTTTGTCTCTCTGCTTTGCTAGCTCGTCATCCGGTGATTCATCCATGAATATTTAATTGTCTCTGTAGCAGGTTTCAATCATTCTACATCATTAGAGAAAGCAGCCACCTACTAATCAAACTTGGATAGACTTTGTGTGACAATCTATTATAACATCATCCTGGGGGTACCCAAATAAAAAGGTTGAGAATGTAACTGTCTACCAAACAAAATGACTAATTTCTATCAAGATATTTTTCAAGCCATGTTTAATGTCATTTTGGGTGATTCAAAAGACATTACAGGACAATTTGACATACATGTACACTAGTGTCTTGTAATAACTTATAAAGTTCATAACTTTCCAGACAAGCAGGTAGACAAAAATGTGAGCTTTCCCACTCGCTTTAAACTGTGCAACAAAGTCTTCACAATACTTGCCTCAGTTGCCTGGCTATCATTTTTCTCTAGAAAGTTCCACAAATCCACAATTTTTTTCTGCATAACTCCACATGTTCCAGTTTGCCTGCCCTTCCCGCCCCCTTTGCACCAATGCCAATGTTTGAATGCCCAAGGTAAGGTGGTTTTGTTACCCCCGGAGGGCCTCAATCTTTATCGCTATCAATAGTCAATAGAAGTTATCAACTACTCAATAGGCCTGTCCTCATCATCTCAAGATTACCAAACAGCCCGCTATTTCTGATTTGGGAAATAATCCTGTAGTTACAAATCATGTCTTCATCAGCTCGAGATTCGACCTCGAAACTTGCAACTTGACCTTGAGAAATAAGCTTGAGATATTTTGCTCAGCATTCGCGCATAGTGCGAGTCTTCGGTCTGCGGACAAATAGCTGGATGTTTTGCAAACTATCCCAAGATATCTTGGGATGACAATCCTGACCAAGTATCCCGCTAATTGCAACTTCGGGCTGATAAAGACGCAAATTAGCTGGATAGTTTGCGATCGGGATAGTTCAAATAGCGGGATATTTGGCAATCTTGAGCTAGTGAAGACAGGCCTAATAGTCAATAGAAGTGATACATAGGACTTTGCTTAGATTCTAAAAACGATTATTTTTGTGTACCGGTATCATTACCAAACCTCACGACTAAATCTTGTGTACCTTTAAATCTCTGCACATAGAAGGCAAAACCTTTAATAATCCAGAATAAAGCTGGCTGATATGAATAAAAACATGGCACATTGGTTGAGAAGGGAGCTATCAATTATTCAGCTCGTGACTGACGTTAATACGACCGCAGTACTCAGGAGAAATCAGTCAGAATATTCCATACAATAGAGCGATTGGAGTCTAAATATAATGTGCATATTAAATTAACATGTATCCACAAATGATGGATTGTAAAGGTTCCATAGACCTTTCAGGGTGGGGGGGGGGGGGGGGGCAGAGCAGAAGAAAGAAAGAAGCAGATGCTTTAAAGAAAGAACATTTCTTTGGGCAGAAAACAACCTCCATAATCTTGAACTTGTGTCACCAATTCTGTAAAATACATTTTTTAAAAGTTTAACTTGTGAACCAAAGTGAAATTAAAAAGTGGTATCCATATGCTTCCCATGAAGTTTAAGTTTTATTTCTTACGAGTGATTTATATAATTTATATCGCAAACAACAATATGAAACAACATTACGCCACAACTGTAAGCAAGTTATATAAACCACAAACAATTGTTTGGCTTTAGGCTTTACATTTCCCCCTGAATTATAAAGTATCACTACTGGTGAACAGCAAAATGATTTCTGTCTATTTTCCCTTTAAGAAGAAAACAAAAATGCAGAACAAATTTGAATGCTCTTGAGAGTCCAAGGGTTATTGAAATACTAAGTTCATTATCTCATACACAGCCTACGCTATCATCACAACCTTATCATGAAGAGGCCGCCAGCTGGGGGGAAACAAGTCAAGTCCACATCAGCCAGTACTCCAGACTAACTAACAATGGCCACAAGAGGGCAGTATGATGCTTTTCATGAAACTACATGATCTTTCTGGCTGGTTTGGATTGCCTTGGGGGGTTTTGGGAGAAGACATTACTTTGGATATTCTATACTCTTCCCAATTCCCAGTTCAATTATTTTATTTCTTGCAATCAAGATGATCACAAAACTGAAGATGTATTTTTGAATCTCCCGAGGTATTACTCATTAATATTTTTTGATAAGGTTAAACTGTGTTATCGAGGTATGGCAGTAAAGAAAACTTGCATGAATATGAGAGATTTGTGACAGAATACAGGGTAACCAGAATGATTACCATTTTAAATAACATAGTTTCTTCTCTTTCCTAAAAATCATATTTTATTTATTTTATATCATCATTTTTTTGGTCAGATCAGGTACATTTAACCTGTTACAATGCTCATGTTATGGAACATGAATTTCAAATGCAATCTATAAAGTGAGTCCCTTACGGACAAAAGATATCCTAGAAGTAATTGGGTAGGGCCTTTTTTGTTTTCAGGGGAAATTGTAATGTGTAGATCCTAGAATACATCTGAACAGGTAAACCTGCAAAGCAGTGCTTCAGAAACATGAATTTCAAGTGCAATCTTAGGTGAGGCCTGGGTAAATCTGCAAAGACTGCAAGCAAAGGTTTGGGAACATGAATCTCATGAGCAACTTAGCTGAGGCCCTAGTCGCTGAAAGAAACATGAGCAAATGATATTCAATA